>JAMKCH010073208.1:0-45013 GCA_023653785.1 Ophioderma brevispina | reverse complement strand
AACTGAAAAACTGGCAATTTCTAGAATAAAAATGCAACAGTTATTTACGTCTTTGGAGCAGGCACCTTGTCTTCTCAGCGTAAATTATTTGCGTGTGCCACTATAGTGGTGGTGGCATGTGCTGAAAAGAATGCATGCTTTTATCACACATTAGAGTGTAAGTGCGACCCAATATTGCAAATTCTATTTCCTCTGCTGCCCATTATTGAAAATGCAGCATTCTGATTGGTCAGTTTACTGCCCATTATTCTGCAATAATGGGTCACCAATGCATTTTCTTATTACATGAAGCTGTTTTAGGTAATAGAATAGAAATAAAGGGTTTGCAGTGTCATTTATGGGCTCATAATATATCCTCGGCCAGAAAAACTTTCAAATAATGGGCTCGGCTGCGCCTTGCCCATTATTTAGTTTTTCTGACCTCGGACACATTATTCGCCCAAAAATGACACTGCAAACCCTTTATTTCTTAAATATTACCCATCAGAGAGCACACTTTTGAATAATTTGCAGTAGAGGTCTTCTTATCATGTCCAAATACATTGGTTCTCAATTTTGATCTAGCCAGAGATAGATGATCTAGCCAGCGATGGGTACAACGTCTGGCTGCTTCACTGAATTCCGCAAGGTCCTTGTCTGTGCATTGTTGCAACATGGTGGGCAGACCAAGAGATGTTCCGTTGTCTGTGGTGCTGTTCCACAGCCACAGGTAGTGTCCTGATCTGCTTTCAGGTAGCCCCACTTCTGCAAGGAAACCTTAGATCCGCCAATTCTGGTTCTCAATCTGTTGAGACATCCCCATTCAGCCCATGAGGAGTCAGCTCCAGGTTGAAGATGCTCACCAGGTTCAATACCAATAGATGCTCTAGCCAGAGATAGATGATCTAGCCAGAGATGGGTACAACGTCTGGCTGCTTTACTGAATTCCGCAAGGTCCTTGTCTGTGCTTTGTTGCTCCAACATGGTGGGCAGACCAAGAGATGTTCCATTGTCTGTGGTGTTGTTCCACAGCCACAGGTAGTATCCTGATCTGCTTCCAGATAGCCCCACTTCTGCAAGGAAACCTTAGATCCGCCAATTCTGGTTCTCAATCTGTTGAGACATCCCCATTCAGCCCATGAGGAGTCAGCTCTAGGTGAAAGATGCTCACCAGGTTCAATACCATAGATGCTACTTGGTTGATAGCAAGTCTTTCTTTTTACAAGGCGACTCCTTAGAGATTATTTCAAGGTGTAATAAAGATGAAGCGAACTGATTGTGACGATTTCCTGAACGCAGCATAATAATAATAGGCAACAGCGCTTTGAATCCTTGGGAAAAGACGCTTTACAAATGTCGGGTATTATTATTATTATTAATAGAATTTGCTTAAGTAGAGGTAATAGAATGCCATTATCCCTCATAATGAGCGTGCGTGCATTGTTTTTTGCCAGTGCGAGAAAGGCTAAAAATCTGCAGGCATTACCTCCAACTAAGTAAAGGATTGAGAAAAAGAGTTGTAAAATGTGACGTTTGGTTGAATATGACACCATGAGTTATCTGCGCATGCACTTGAGATTTCCTCATCTGCCGGTCCCTGGGATGATACTTGTGCCGCAGATGGCATATTTGTGCGATGCGCGTTTTGTTCTGCAGGAAGTCCAAATTACCAAACAACCAATGGAAACCAAACACCAAAATGGGTGCGAGCAGTATGTTAGAAATTACTTATTCGATAAGACCAAGTAATACAAGCATTAGTAGGGTTATAAATGAGAATCCTATTCTTGAAGTTCGGGGAAGGAGGTTTGAAGATGTTTTTCTATAGTTTGATGGGTGATGCATCAGATTTTTTGGTCCAACTGCTGGGAAATGTGGGGAACATTGTAAAATAAGGGGGTAAATTAGTATAGGGGTAAATTGGAATTGGTCTTGTTATAAGGATTAAAAATAAGTATAATTTGTCTAGGTTCCGACCCTTAGTTAAAGAGGTACAAAGGTCATCCTGGGGTGAAGCTTACCCAGTGCACCAATTTTGTTGAAATTGGTGTCAAATTGTTCATCTTGTTTTACATTTGGCATTTGGTTACATAATTAGTGGACAAAATGTAACAAAGGCTCTATGTGATCTATAGTGGTCACCAAAATATGGTTTTGACCTTAAAATGTGTACAGAACTGTCGCCCAAAAATTGAAAATGCATTTTTAAAAATTCATTTTCCGGCTTTAGTATAACAAGAGCGATAATATGACACCAGTTTCAACAAAATCTGAGCATTGGATAAATTCTTTCCCCAAGAACTTGAACATTATCAGGGCTGTAGCCATGTAACTAAAGGTCAGAACCTAGACAAACAATACCTTTTTTACTTCTTATAATGAGACAAATACATTGATGTACATTTAAACTCAATTTTACTTGATTTCCAATTTACCCCTACATTTCCCATAAGTTGGACAAAAAACTCTGATTCAGCACCCTTCAAACTATAGGAATACATCTTCAAACCTTCTTCCCCAAACTTAATAGGATTCTCATTTGTAACCCTGTTACATAGATAAGAAGCGAAGCGTAGATCGGAAACTCGTGCAAATTTGCGATGCCAACGGCACCTGTTTTGTTCCATGACGCGAATGTGACGCGATGCTAATTCCTACCCGTGTTACGCCCCTCATGAATATTCAGTGTGTACCAAAAGTACACATGATTTTCAGGAGATAGCACGTAAAAAAGCAACTGACACTTGCGATCATCTTTGTTCAGCCACGCGGACGCTACTCTATGGATTGCAGCTGTTGCCACTTTGCAAAGCGAATGTGCGATATTAAATCGGGTTTGTTTTTTGGATTCAAGAAATTAGGTTATATCGTTATTTTATTGTTGATACAATTTGTTGTTTTAGAACCCGAACAGACTATTCTGTATCCATTTAATATCTCAAAATCCGTAAGTATGAATTTATGGATCTTATAGAGGTCTTATAGGTGATGTTCCGATTTTTCACACTGAAAGTATTGGCCTAGGTTTGCGTTTGGCTATTACCTGTCTCGTATTATAATAAAACCTGATTTCCGATTTTGATCCACCCACCGTTCTTTTCAAAGAAATTATAAATTTAAAAATCTTTTTAATAAGGGCGAAGAAAAAAAGAAATCCTGTTTTACGGTCACACCGACCACCCTGATTTTTCGTTTTGCAGATTTTTTTTTTTTTTTTAGTTTTGCGAAAAATCATGTAAATCAGTCGGTTTTGGTCCAAAATTTATTGGCTATTTTTTTAAAGAATTTTTTTTTGGGTAAAAACTTCATTTTCACCTAATGTTCCCTCAGATTTTTTTGTGCTATTTTAGGCCAATTTTAACCTCCAGAGAAAAAAGAAAAGAGAAAAAAAGAAAGAAATAAAGTTTGGCCTGCCCGTCCGCCCGCCCGTAAACATGGTTTTTTCGTCGCTATTCCTTTTTTATTATTATTATTAGTGTGGTATTTTATGTATGGAAACCCTCAAAATTCTCAAAAACCCAGGAATGTGGATTCAAAATGTTTGAGATTGAGGTATGATCATTTGTATCTGTCGCTTTTTTTCTCAGTAGGGACATAGGCTACTGGGCATACGATTTTAGTTTAGCAAATCCGTTGGTAAAACATTTTATACCCCATCATATCTTTAAAAAATACCCTGTAATTCTTTGCCCGTGCCCTGAAGCCTTGACCCATCTTCAAATGCTCATAAAAAATATTTTCCCCCCCACCAAAGAAGATTTTAGTGGATTTTGGATATGGTTCTGTTCTGGTGCAAAAATCAGATCTTGCCATTTTTTCCTCATCCAAACCCAACGACTAATACACTAGAAACAGGGTGACTCCAATAAACAACTTTAACAAATGGAAAGTAATATTTTCGTTTCTTCTACTTTTTTTTAAATTTGAGATCTGGCATGGAAGTATGACACGATCTGCCTCGATTTGGTTATTGGGGATTTCCTTCCATGCCTACGAAATTATGAATGCTCTGTCCTGTTTTGCTGATTTATTGTTCTTGGACCAGTAATAATAGCAATGGCAGCATAATGAGCTCTGCGCAAATTTTTACCAAAAGGGGACCTTAACGTGTATTCTATACCTCTGCTGCCCAGTCTTGAAAATGTTAGCATTCTGATTGTCAGTTTACTGCCATTATTCTGCAATAATGGTCGCAAAAACAGTTTTATTAAATCAAGATGTTTTAGGATAAGAATAGAAAAATAAAGGGTTTGCAGTAGCATCGATGGGCACACTGTATCCTCGTCCAGAAAAACTTTAAAATAATTAAATTAAATTATTAGTTTTTCCGACCCTCGGACACATTATTTCGCCCATAAACAATATGCAGCACCCTTTATTTCTTAATTATGAATTTCTATTTTCTTCCAGTGTAAGATCGATTTTGCACGTAAGATTAAGGCACACATACTATACTTAGGCCCAATGGTTCAGATGATGGTAAAAATCTCAACTTTTTGAGTTTTAAGTAGGGGGGAACGAGGGCTGGTGGATCACGAAATGCCCCCTTTAATACACTATTTATTGACTCATTCAAAAGAGTCCAAATGGTCCCTGAAATTTTGGCAGAATAGTTTAAAATTGAGGATAAGTCTGTAGAATTCTCATGATTTATTTTTCCAACTGAAAAAATTGGAGAAAAGAAAGAAACAAACAATTTTTTGCTTTTTTCAAAGATATAAATCTCCAATCGATTACGTCTATAAAAATATGGTTTAGGAGTGCTTAGAAAGTATGGACAAAACTGGTTTAATCACGTCTATATAAATCCCAAACATGTTTAGAATTTGAACAAATATAATCCATGTTCTTGTGCATACTTTCCCAACACTTCATTTACAGAGTAAGTGTCAGTATACGGAGTAAAAATTGATAAAACATACGATTTTGTCCTTTTTAGGTTGCTATTGATCTTATCACTTTTCTGCTTGTAGGGTAAAATGAGGATGGCCCGATTTCAGTATAGAATGGCCTTCACCTCAAACCCCCTTCTGTAAAGTTCCACACTGATACAATCCATTTTGATGTGAGAGCTAAAACGTGATTTTGTAAACCCCGTATAGCTTACTCTGTAGGGCCTAAATGGTCGACCACCAAAATGGGGCAGATTTTCGTTCTCAACGTCCAAACCAATTAATCGTAAGATTTCGCAGGGTAAATGAGAGAAATGATAGGCCCCCTATAGCTTTCTTCAGGTATTGGCCACTTCAGGTAAAATCTAGGGTTCTGGGCCTAAACATGCAAATAGGCCTATATAAATTAGGTGATTTTTTTTCTTCGATTTTTAGATTTAGGATGCTTGAACTGGGGCTCATAGTAAACTCTAGAGATGACACTAAATAGGGATACACCCGTACGGTACATCCCTGTGTCAGTTCCCCATCACCCTGTGGCTCACCCATCCCACAAGTTAAAAAAAGTCTATAAAGTAGGTTTTAAAAGTAACAAATTGTGTAATATAACAAATATAAAGATTATATTATGAATTATTTTGGTTATAAACTACGACTACTATTAACCAAATATTTGTATGTTTTATCAGCTGTATTGCACTGGCAACACGTTGATTTGTTTCCCGACCGTGACCCATATTTTACGCTTTCTTGAACGTTTTTTTAGCGTACATTTGTGCGTATGGCGTATTTGCTTACTCCAGTACGCACAGCGAGTTCGAAACAAAAACAAAATTATCTGGCTTCGCTGCGTGCATCAAATGCACGGAGAGTCTCCCTTCTAGCGCCTTTGGCGCTATAAGATTTCTGTGCCCTGTTATATGTATCACTTGACTCCAGTCAGGTCAGGTTTCCTTTGAGGGCCTGCTACTGGAATCCTGGTAACCAGTACTACCTGTCCCAGGGCCGAGTTGTTGGCGGCTAAACAGTCACCGTCATTTCAATGAAATGAATTTGAAGGCTGAAATTTCAGGATGACATAGAGAAAACAGCTAGCGTTCAGTTATTACCCTCTGTTATATAATACTTATTTATCATGTACATGTACTAGGTTTTGTTCAGAAAAAAATGCCCATAGTCATGCTGTGGGAACATGGAACATTTTATGACCTCATTATTTAAAGTCTGTAAAATGTTCAACTTTTGTCTTTTCAGGTTGGACTGGAGAAAGATGCGACATAGACATTGACGAATGCATTCCCAACCCGTGTCAAAATGGAGGGATATGTGTGGAAAACGACCCGGGTCAGGGATTCCTCTGTTTCTGCCCTCCAGGTTGGACTGGAGAAAGATGCGACATAGACATTGACGAATGCACTCCCAACCCGTGTCAAAATGGAGGGATATGTGTGGAAAATGACCCAGGTCAAGGATTCATGTGCTTCTGCCCTTCAGGATACAGTGGTCCCTTGTGCCGGATTGAGCTCAATGAATGTAATTCACAGCCGTGCGAAAATGGAGCTACATGTCTGGATCGTGTGAATGGCTACCTTTGCATATGCCCTCCTGGATACACAGGAAACGACTGTGAGTTACTCATTCCAAGATCATCAAGTGTTTCTTTTATGGGATCTGATACTTCAACTCTCCTACCAACACTGCATTCAAGTACAGTTGAAACATCACTTGGAACCAATCAACTTCCATCACAAACGCTAAGACTTGAATCGTCCAATGTTATGATGACCTCAGCAGTTGCAGTGACTTCAGGAGTTGCCATGACTACTGGAGTTGCTATGACATCTATTTTGCCCAGCAGACCAGATCAAACCAGGTCTTCGAGTAGCTTTGTCTCATCTACCATAGAGCACACACCTACACTAACGCTGCCGAGTCAGCTACCAACAGGTATAGTTTCATTTGCTTCCAGTTTTTCCACTTGCCACAAGTATGCATACACTTTCATTACCAATAACCTCTGGGTATTACCGGCCAAGTTGATTGGATATTCAAAGGATCATTTGAAGTAGTTAGCCAATCAGAGAGAGGTTATGAGAAAAGCCTAAAGGTGCTTATTGATATATAGAGTCTATTTTGATTGGATACTCAGAGGTTATATCATGTATATCGCAACTTTTTGTTTTTCTACTCCATTTATTTTAAGTTCATCAAAGAGCTTATCATCTGTAATGCAACCATTGTCAAACTCAGTGTTTCTAGATTCCATCATTTAAAGATGGGTGACCCTATCATAGTCTGATTTTCCATACGATGTGTTCTCCCTCATGTGGAAGCATGTAATCAAAAACATTCGTCTACAAATTTAGAGTAATAGGTTCAGCTGTTTGTAGAGTCGAAGCAAAATGTGTAAAGCAGACCAGTAGAATAGGACAGCGTATTAGGTGGTGTTGTCAAACCACATTTGAGGATGGGTTTTCTTCATGTCATAAAAATGAAACATTTCTTGGGCCTAAAATTTCTGTGGAGCAATGAGAAAAAATATGACCTTTCATTGTATAGAATAAATCTTGATTTTGATGGGGTAAAGTGGGAGACTAGGTTGTCAATTGGATCACACAACTTCAAAGTTCATTTTGCTCTTGTCATTTAGGAAAGTTCAGTGATGCAAAGTAATGTTTTTTCTAGCTTTACCCATTCATTTCAGCCCATACTAACTAGTATTGCATGAAAGTTTAGTTCTAGCATGCCTCCTTTCTCAAGACTTCTGATATTAAACATCTTTAGCACATTCAAGTTAAGCATGCCTCATTTTACATACTCTTTAACCATTACACTCTCTGATGTTTCTGAAACTTTTATTAGGACAAGCTTCTTGCAAAAATACCTGTGCACTTATGAAGATGTTTATCTTTAACACCTGACTTTTCTACTTCTATTTTTTCTACTACAGTACTTTTGTCAAGCTTAGAAACTGCATCACCACCCTTGGTCACAACCCTAGAAAGACCCTCAACTTCTCAGGTGATGGGAACTCTGATCTCTACCCTGGACACTTACCCTGGGACCCTGGTGGTCAGTACAAGCATGCCTTATACTAGTCTACCCAGCATGATACAGGTCACTTCTAGCTTAGCCAGAGGTACTAGTTTGTCAGTTGTTAGTAGCGTGGCAGAGGTCATACCCAGCATGTCACAGATTACCTATAGTATGCCAGAGGTCAGCCACATATCAACAGAGGCAACAACAGAGATCCTACCCAGCATGACAGAGATCCTACCTAGTATGACAGAGATCCTACTTAGCATGACAGAGATCCTTCCCAGCAGGACAGAGATCCCACCCAGCATGACAGAGATCCCACCCAGCATGACAGAGATCCTACCCAGCATGACAGAGATCCTACCCAGCATGACAGAGATCCTACCCAGCATGACAGAGATCCTACCCAGCATGACAGAGATATTACCCAGCATGACAGAGATCCGACCCAGCATGACAGAGCTTCGACCCAGCATGACAGAGATCCTACCCAGCATGACAGAGATCCCATCTAGCATGTCAGAGGTCATTCCTAGTTTATCAGAGGTCAACACCTTCAGTAAGACAAAGGCCACAAGTGACTTATTCTATGTCTCATCTACCTTACAAGTCACACCACCTAGCACGTCATCACCCAGTATGCCGTACTTCATACCTAGCTTGACAAAGGTCACACCAAGCATTTCAGAGGTCAGCCCCATGTCAACAATACTGATCCCTAATACAATTCAAGCTACAACTACCTATATCGACATCACAACATCTCCGTCACTACTTTACCCCAGCCTTTCAGAATTCACACCCTCCACAACAGGAGTCCAGTTAGTCACATCTGATGCTTCGTACAGCATGTCACCAACCTCCATACAAATATCCATTGGTTTGTCGAGCAGAAGTTTTCAAATCTCGGATCATGCAGTATCAACTGCCTTTAGTGAAATCACACAAACAATTGAACCTTCACAAAGCCCAAGTCACACCAGAAGTCAAGAACTGATAGTTACCAAAACTTCTGCACCAGCCCTTGAAACTTTGACCACATATTCCATAGGTGTACCAACATCAGTATCTGGTTTTACAAGTGTGGCCATGTCTAGGTATCTTAGCACTGTCATATACAGTAGGTCAATTTCGGAAGCATTGACTTCAGAAGCATCCATTATCAAAACCTTATTCCCACCACCTAGCAAGTCCAGTACGACATATCCCAGCATTCCGTTCTCCACATTTGCAGCCACTAGGGCAATCTCCAAATCAGTTATTTTGGAAGATTCTTCAGGATTCCAAACTTTAATACCTGAAACAAGCAGTTCAGAGTATTTCAGTATGCCAATTACTACCATTTTATCCAGTGTTGAATCAAAGATGGCTTCTACATCAGTATTTCAGACTCTATCTCCTGAACCATCCCAATCTAGTTCTGACTACCTTAGCATGCAGCTCTCAACCATAGCAACCACTAGTTTGAATTCCTTCATTTTAGAACCTTCCTTAGTTACTCAAACTCAAATCCCGGAACTTAGCAGATCAACAATTACACCTGATTTTAGTGTACCAGTGGTGACTGAACTTGCCTCAGAGACAATATTTTCAGTAGGACTAAGTAGTTTTCACAGCCCAGCTTCAATGCCAAGCTATATTTCCAATATGATCAGTCCTAGTGTTTTTCTGCCAACAAGCATCAGGTCAGTTCAGGCCTCAGATAGCCTTGTATCAAGTAGTGAATATCAGTATCAGACCACAACTGCTCCCTCAACTATTGCGACTGTAATAGAGACTATACCATTCACCACTATCCTACAACATACCTCAAGCGTAGCCTCTGTCTCAGACCTCAAACCCACAGTTCCTACTAGTGTGCAAATGACATCAACACAGAAGGAAGATATTGTGACAGATGTAGTTGGTAAGAATGTGTGTGTGATTTTGCAGTAAATTCATATAATTTTCCACTTTTATTTAAACACAATTACTGAGAATTGATTGTAAGAGACTTAGAAGTATTTATTGTTCAAAGATTTCCAATAATGAATGCTGCCATGAAATTACTAGTTATTAAAAGTGAATGCATTGACTTTGAGATGCCATAAACCATGGAAATGGGTATAAAAGTTTAACTAGTAATCCATTTTCTGGCTTTCTAATAAAAATAAAATCCAAATTTTGAGTGATCACTTTTGGGGTTGGGCAGAACATTTTATTGGTTTTATGTTGAAATCAGTAAAAAATGTCATACATACAATAAATCCACTATTGAGATGGATCCAGCATGACAGAGATCCTAAAACGCAGCATGACATCGATCCTACCCAGCATGGACAGAGATCCTACCCAGCATGATGTCTCTGTCATGCTGGATTTGTGCTCTTGTCATGCTTGTAGGTTCTCGTCATGCTGGTTAGCATCTCTAAATCCACTAATCCACTTATGAACTAAATGCCACTTGCATGTTGAAATATGTTATGGACCTTGCTACTACTATACTTCTTTCTCTTGCGCATTCAAAAGATCAAGCAAAAGAAGTTATCCATCAAGTGAAACTTCATCAGTTTTATGAGAGATTATGATGTGTTTATTTACATGTGCAGTGTTTAGATGCAAAGAACTTTTGATCTATAATTGCTTCCAATAATTGTTTCTCTCTCTCTTTCTGTCTTCTTCTCCCAGCAATATTTTCTTTAAAAACCACCTTTTATTTTCAGCAACAATTTCAATCCCAGCCAACCAGACCGCATCTCCCGTCAGGTGTTCTTATTTCTTCTTCATTCACCCACTTTACTATGGTCGAAGCATACCCTTGTGACATACGTTTGTCTTGAGGGGCCAATATTTCTAAGCTCATCTTTAATACCAACATCTTCTGATGGACCAATATTTTCAAGCAACCCATTTGATATCAACATCTCTGAGGATTAATATTTCTAATTCCACCCATAATACCAACATCATCTGAAGAAGGAAATATTCCAACACAACCCATCATACCAACTCATCTGAAGGGGCAATATTTCCAAGCACACACACAGTACCTCATCTGAAGGGGCAATGTTTACAAGCACACACCCATACATACCACATCATCTGAATTGGGGCAATATTTCCCCAATCACATCCATACCACAATCATCTGAAGGGGCAATATTTCCAAGCACACACACAGTAACATCATCTGAAGGGGCTTTTTACAATGCCCACCCATAAACCAACATCACATCTGAAGGGGCAATATTCCGAAGCCCATCTAATACCAACATCATCGAAGGGAATATTTCCAAGCACACCCATAATACCACTCATCTGAAGGGGCAATATTTCCAAGCACACACACAGTAACATCATCTGAAGCGGCAATGTTTACAGCACACACCCATATACCCACATCATCTGAAGGGGCAATATTTCCATTCCTTCAAGCCACCATAACAACATCATCTGAAGGGGCATATTTACAATCACACCCTGATACCAACATCATCTGAAGGGGCAATATTACCAAGCACACTCATACCAACATCATCTGAAGGGGAATAATTACAAGTATGCCATAATACCAACACCATCCAAAGGGAAATATTTACAAGGCATGCCTGGAATAGCAACACATCAATAGGCAATATTCCCCTAGCACACCCCTGATATCTTCATTATTATCCCAGCAAACGCCAACTATAACTGACTCTATTTTTCTAACAGTTGGGTCAACATCGGTCTTGATGCCCACAGCAAGTGAATTCTTTACTTCAGAACCAACACTAACATCAGGTCAATCAGAAAACTGTGGTCCCCTCAAGTATACCAATATCTAGAGTCACTGTATCTTCCACTAACCCCCTGCTATCAGATATATTTACAAGTACCCAACCTTCAAACACTGGATTTCTTTCTTCCATCTACCCAACAGAGGTACCTTTATCCTCCATGCATTCATATTCAGAGGTTCTACCAGCAACCACAATTAACCCCTCAGAAAGTCTTCAACCTGTGACAAATGTGCCTTTAAGTTCTGAGAGTTATTCAATGCCATCTACAATAAGTGTAACTACACCAGCACTTCCAGCAACTTCAAGTGTTTTCTTAGCTACAAATATTTACCGAATCTCCACCAGTTGATGTCAGCTCTTACATAATTCCTACAGCAACAGAAGTGCCTTTCACAACACAATTCTCACCAACTTTCACAGGAGTACCATTACCAACAGACATTATTCCAACACCAACAGGAATGTCTCCAAGTACAGAAGTTCTTTCAACATCACAGGTGCAATCAGACTCCTCAGCTTTCCTACTAGCTTCCACACTTCCAACCATCTCTGAAAGGCTATCTCATCATTGACAAACACCCAATGCCTCTTAAAACGAGATACGGAACTGCAAGTACCAACTGCCAATTGCCAATGGGTAACCAAACAAGTGAAAATCACCAAACCGGAGCTTGTACCTCCAACATCTCAAATGTTACCAACAATGCCTTCATCGGAGTTGGGGTTGTCTTCAATCATTCCACCTGCAATTGTCCACAGAATTACCAAATACTCTATTTCTGACAACACCACCACTGTTATCAGAAGCTACCTCTATACTTAATACCCACATGCCAACATACCACTGCAAGATGTACCGACAATAGCACCCACACTTCCAGAGTGAATAGGTCTACCAATTTGCACACAAGATCTGGGCTCTACATAAGGCCAGATCAGGTGAATTCCAATTCAACTGAAGCTGTGACAATGACATCGGTATTCGGCATAGCTCCAACGGAATCAGTTAATTGTGATACCAAGAAGCACCACAGTTTATACAACACTCACGGGACTATCACTGCTGAAAATGCTATCACGCCAACAGCAACTGAAGCATAAGTACCTCCAAAGCTGAAAGATCCTTGACGAGTCACCTCTGTCAATACCAACGATATTCCAATTGCACCTCTGTCAACACCAATGCCTCCGTTAACATCACACCTTCCCATGACATCCCTGTTGGTGTCTTTGTCACTTACCTTCAAATGGATTGTTGTTGACACGATAGTCTTCATTACCGACTGTACAAAGGTTTCTTCAATGAACTACCAACTCAACCAACTGCAACACTGACACAGCCTGAGCTGACATCACTTGCTGCAACCACCCAAGCACCATTGACACCTGTTGCAACCTCGCAAACTCTTGTGACGTTCCATAACTCCCATCTTTTTTTACTAGCAGAATGCCACCCTGCAACATCTGACATTCGCAATCCCACCACCCAAACCAATTACATCAACATTTACAAACTAGTCCCAACTTCGAACTGGAGTACCAGTCACAACAGAAGTTCTTACCACCACTTCAACCCCACCCAAACGACAGGGATTCCAACACCCACAGAAGCACCAAGCACCCAGTTTCCAACTACCACACCAGTGACCACCATGCCCTACAACGCTTCACCACCGGTTCCTCTATTTTCGTGACGTCCCTTGTCAGACGTAGGTGTGTGCAGGAACTCAACAACTGAGGATGGCATTCCGATGGCTGAATGTGACGTCCTTGGACTTCACTGGCAGATTCTGTGAGAAAGGTATAAGGTAATATTGTTGGTATCCGCCCATGAATCATTGAATATATGTCTTTGTATAATAACCACAATGGTTAGAGTGGGAATATGCCACTTAATTTTCCCAAGAGACTGACTACGAGCCTATCACACGCACCCCAAACCCAAAGCCAGCCAGTACTGAGGGAAAATATTTGCCTATTTGCAGGATTTAAACCATTAAGTATTTTTTTTTCACCCGATGGGTGGTAGTTCTGGAGTGAGGGTTTGTAGGGGAACCATTCCAAATTATTCTTTCTCTAGGAAATTGCACGGGTTGTAATAGGGAATCAGCCAATGAATAAGCTTTCCATTGGTATATAGCTTAATATATGCCGTCCACTCAATGAGTATCACCTTTTACTACGAGAAATTCTGTAAAAAAAATCATTTGAAAGATAGGTTTCACAATTACAAAATATCTGGATACCCTTTCAATTTTTTCAGAAGACATTTTTTTTTCAACAAAGTGATGGAAGTTTGGTTAAAAAAATGTCTCATTGGTTTTACAGTCCATGCTACTATTTGTCACTTTCAGTGATCATCAGAAACATTTGATTTTTCCCCAACAGAACTAGCTGTGTCCTTCCCAGCATTCAATGGGGATTCCTACCTGGAGCATGCAGATTTAGACTTCAGTCAGTCTCTCACCAATCGCCTCTACCTCTCAGTTAAGACCACATCAACCAATGGCACGCTGGCGTATGCTGTAGCCAACCCGCTAAACCCGACCAGCGAGTTTGCGCACTTGTTTCTAGATGGTGGCAACGTCGTATACGAGTTAGGCTGTGGATTGGGGGCTGTCTTTGCAGTAAAATCAACCATACGTGTGGATACAGATGAACTGGTTCCTATATTGGTGGTGTAAGTTTTGGTTTACATCTGTGCTACTAAAAAATGAGATCTGTCTGTCTGTCCAGCTATGCATTTCATTATGCTTTGACATATGGGTCATATGGGTCTGATATTTGGCATGAAGGTAGGGGAGGACAGTCTGACATTTGTTATCAGGGTTTCAGAGTGACCCAAAAGGTCAGAGGTTATCTAAAGGTCAATTTGACATCAATTTGCATAGAAATGCCCTCTCTGTCTGTCCGTCTGTCCAGCTATGCATTTTATGATTTGACATGTGGGGCGGATATTTTACATGTAGGTAGGGGAGTACAGTCTGACATTTGTTATCAGGGTTTCAGAGTGATGCAAAAGGTCAAAGGCCATCTAGCAGTCAATTTGCATTGAAATGCCCTATGACCACCCCGGGATGACCACCAATTTGGTCAAAAGTACCACTGACCTGAGCACAGAACAAATCTAAGCAGTCATGCACATAGGTCAAAGGTCACACAGAGGAGAATTTCATGATGCATAACTTTGTCCATCTCAACTTTCTTCCAAATTTGTTTTATAACAGGTTTTTGAATGACAAGTTCATCATTTCATGCTATATTGATATCCATACAAAGCCTGTAAAGTCCTATATGCAGCTGTAATTGGGAATTTTGACCTCCCCTCCTCAAGCCTTCACATTGATTTTAGTTTGTGCAAGTGAGCCAAAGACTTGCCTCACTTAAATATAGAAATAAGTCAAAATTCATGTCAGATTTGAAAGCTCAAGATTACCGTGTTGCAATTCATTTTCTGTACAGTGTTAAATAGGTAATGATTAAAAAAGCAAGGCAGAGATTCACCATTTGAAGGGACACATGGAGATTTTCTGAGAATGCAAATTTCTCTAAATTTGCACTTGATTGTTTGTAGAACACTGACACCTACCAAGAACATTTTTAAAGTTTATTGGACAAACAAATATAGAAAAGACAACCAAAACTTAAATGTTGAACTTGTTTGCTGTCCTGATTGGCCCATAGAGGAGAAGCATACTTGCATTTTCTGTCAGAAAATGGGCCAATCAAACAGGCTGTATCATAGGTAGTAGATAGTTAATATGGGGGACTTAATCTGAAGAAGAAAACCTGTTGACATTTATTTCAGCTGAATCCCTTGACTTTTGACAGAATCCTGCCTCCTCCACCACCACTGCTGCCACCACCACCATCACCACCACCAGCACAACCACCACGTCATGCACAGTTAAAGGTCCATGGTCTGATCGCTAATAGCCTTGTCCCCAGGGACCCCAGATTTTACCGGAAGTGGTCAAAATTTTGGTATCAGAAGAAAGCTACTATTTTTCTCATTTACACTGTGAAATCTTAGCGCTAAAAGATGTTTAGTTTGGAAGTTATAAACGAAAATGTGCCCCATTTTGGTCGACCAATATTAATTTGACACAGTACTCTATGGGGCATACAAAAATCATGTTTTTAGCCCTTGCATCAAAACGGATTGAAATATCGGCGTGAAACTTACAGATGGGGTTTTGGGGTGAAGATGAAGACTTCATATATTTAAATCGGGCCATCACCCTTTAACCTTTGAATGCATGAAAGAATTATTTATACGACATGTTTTTCTTTTTCTTCCTTGTTTGCTGTATACCCTACTATAGACAAACTAGACCAGTGGATTTTAGCACCCTTGATTGCTTTGCAACAGTTACTGTTGACAACCAAACTTTCACGTCACACCACTCTTGTGACGTTCATCACTCCATCACCCCTTGGTCCGCTATATCTAGGCGGCATACCCCAAGACTTGGCCTCCTGTCTCCATGGCAACATCAGTAATCGGATATGGTTGTATTAAGGCATTTACAGGTAAGGTATTCTGACATGTTGACCGTTAGTATTAGAAAGAGAAGCCGCAGTGAGTCAGCCGTTTTTGTGTCAACTGCTTTCAGCAGGAAGACACATTAGGATAGGCTTTTCTGCTGTGACAAATGGGCAGTGGCCATAAACAAAGGTTTCAAAATTGCCCATTTCTCACGTAAACATTGATGCTGATTAAGTTCATGCTTGGTCAGAAGAAGAAACACTGGCACAAGGCTCATGGGGTGTTGTAAACCAAAGAGATCTCTGATGACTCCTATGTGAAAATCAATAAATACATTTCTTGGCACAAAGATGCTATGGCCACTAAAGTTACTCAAAAAGAACCACTAAACAAGATGAAACTTGGACCCTCATTTTGTAGAAATTAACACAACACTTTCATATTGTTCATTAATTAATCTACTTGGTCAGAGACCCACTGGCCAAAGACTCTTCTACTTCTCACTTGGATACTGCACAACATCCTGGGTGGGAACACACCGGCAGGAACTTGGTGTGCGCAAATGCTTGATGACGACTTAGTCTGGGCTTGCTTGGCCTCCTTGAATCGTACATTTGAATGACACAGCTATTGTAAATTGGTCCGGTTCTGTTATAGAAGATATGTGTTCTGGTAAGTTATTCCAGTCTCTAATTGTTCGCGGTAGAAGGAAAACTATATGGCAATCAAGGCGTGAGTAATGTTCAATGAAGTTGTGTTGCTTTTGGAGAACGCGAGTTTCGTCTTGAGCAAGGCTGAAGGTAATTTTGCACCGGTATGCCTTATGTGTCCCCCGTATGGCTTTGTGCCAGATGTTTCACTTTTGCTTTCCTCCGGTAAGCTAGGACTCCCAGCTCAAGTTTTATGTATGAGTTTCTGACATACTACATCTCCAATCATAATTAGTGAAAACCATTCTTGCAAGCATCACCTTATGGATTTTTTTCGATTCAGTGTGTGTTCGTTTGGTAAGGATCCCATACTGCGGAGGCATAGTCAACAAATGGGCGCACAAGCGTTTTGTAAGCTTGAGCGTTGGTGTCAAGAATGGAGGTTTCCTGCGCACGAATCCGAAATCACTTCTTATGAAGTCCACAGGTTGACCTCAATACCCCTATGGGAATCGCATCACCAAACTGCACTTCCCTTGGCAAAAAACAACTGAGGGCAGGCAACGACTTCCGGGAATGTTTTTTTTTAATAACCAAACACTTTATTTGATCTTGTGATTCACCATAACCAGGTTAGCATGTCTGGTAAGTAAACAATAAATGTCATCTTTACATTTGTTAATTTATACTTTTTAATAGGTCAATTTTTCTGCAATAGTTTTTTTTCAAATCAGATGATGTTAAACCATACCTCTGAATAGAGTCCCACCTACGTTATGTAAAAACCTAGCGGCGCCTCCAGGGATTTTTTTTGTTTCTTTGTGGAGTCACACAGGGTTAATTTCCATGTTATATCATGTAATGGAGTCATACAGAAAATAGTGCAAGAAAGCCGTAGACATCACAGGTTTTCAAATTATCCAGGGACTTTTCACATGTAATGATCCACCCTGAAATGGTGGTGCTCAAAATTATGGTAATGAATGGGAGCTAGATTAGCAACCATCATAGTTACCAAATATGGGTGGGTGTCCAAAATTATGGTAATGCGCGGAGTCGTTACGCAGAACCGTGGTAATTCTAATTATATTGAGTCTGTGGTACCTAATCAAGAAAGCTATTTTAAAAAAAGAATTTAACAGTTACATTGTGTGGGGTGTATTTTATAAGGGGGGAATCAAAAGTTTGTAGGCTCGCCAAGAAGGCATAACAGGAAAATCAATGATTGCTTGGTCCCTTTTTCAAAATAGTCCCCTCTTACACCTCTCTAACTTAACACCTTGACCACATTGCATCAATTTCATCCCTTTGTAAAGTAGGTTCTCATCTTGGGCTTTCAAATAGCCCTCTGCATATGTATAGCCCTCGTCATCCGTTTCAAAATGGTGTCCACTAATGTGGGATTTGAGTTTTGGAAACGGGTATAGAGTCAACGGGAGCCATGTGCTGGTGATAATGCTGGTGTGGCAAACACTTCAAACCACACATGGCAGCTCAACTTCTAATAAACCACTTGACAAGTACAATGTCCCGCAACAAGTGACTCCAGGTCACAGCTTTGCTCCTCATTTTTGTGGTCATCTGCAAGAATTGCAAAGGCACACTAGGGATTACTATCTGGTCATCGTCTGTGTAATCTGTGTGTCTTGTGTCTGTGGTCAAACCATTAACCCGTAAAATAGTGGCATGGCCATATGAGTTCCGTAAGGGCTACGATGATTGTAACTTGGTGGAAGTACGGGGATGGGGTGACATGTTGATGACGCGGTGACCTCATGGTGACCTTTAGAGCCGTTCAACATGTTTAACCCTTAATATATTGCATGCCTACGATTCCGTAAGGGCTACGATGAGGTAACTTGGTGACATGAGGGGCAGGGTGGGGGTGACAAGGTTGGTGACTCAAATGTGGACTTTGGTCCCATTCACAAACGAGACGGCAGATGACACTCCGCGGGTCCCGAGGACCGCAAGGTATTTTTCTTTGATGGTTTCCCTAAGCTGATGCATTTTCTGAGGGGAGTAGCATCCTGTGGTGGGCAGACCCTTTTGGAGGTAGTTTGATCAGGATGATCAACTACCTCTCTATCCCAGGAAATAGAGGCCTGATTTTCCCCTATACCACTTCTGACAAACTTTTGTGTAGGGGAGAACCATGATGCTTCCATGTTTACTTTGATTTTTGGATGCTGGCTCAGTTAGCGAACCTGTGGTTTTCATCCTGGGGTACCATTTTTAGAAAAGAAAACGGCTGTATCAGTCTGGAACATGCCAGGAGTTCCCTTGAAAGTTTCAAGTCTTGTCAGCTTCTGATCTGCAATCATATTCTTTGGCAGTCCATCTTGTAAGGCATCCTTTGCATCCCAACCTTCACTGACACTGAACCGTAACCAATACGCATGTTTATTGGCTATTTGTTCATTTTAGACAAATGCTTTCTCTGGATCCTACTGACTTCATTGAGTTTGGCTGTGTTAAGCATCAATCGCATAACCGGCCAAATCGCATATCGGGATGAGCGCCCTGTGCCTGAATGTGTCTGGATAAACGAGGTTGGACTTAAGTTCATTGTTTCTTTTGCCAAAGGAATCCGCAATCCAAAAATTATCCATGTATTATAAAAATCTTGCATTCGTTATTGTTACAAAATTCTTAGATGATGGTATGTTATCTTAAGGTTAACGGAAAGAGTATTTGTGTTTTGATGTGCCGTGGACGGCAAGGACATCACCGAATGCGCTGTGGCAGACCCATGCGCCTATGATCCATGTCGCAATGGAGGCAACTGCCCCAAGAAGTAAATTTTTAAATATATTTTCATTTGTATGATTTGGCAACACGGCATATGATAAAATTTAGGTTCTATCCTTATGTAACTGCACAGAATTATAGAGCCTAGCACAAATCTTATGGGTAAAAAAAAGGATCAAGCATAAAGGATTGTACAGGCTTTAACTTTCTGTAATAGAGTCTTTACTCTAGTAGTAGTGTAGTATAACACCAAGTTTAAATCTGAATCTGGGCGTTGTCCCTGCTAACCGGGATGGCTGGATTCACCTCACACACATGCAATACGCTGTTGTGAGGATTTATTGGAGCAAAAGATAATATTAACCGGTTCCGTTCCTGACTCCACTCGCTGGATGGCCGCCATTTAATAGCTCTCCAGAGCTGCCCCCCTTGTAGTGTAGATCTTCTTTTTAGTTCTACTAGGTAACCAGCTACCCTCTCCTCATCGGATTTCGTTAGACACCCTATTGGGGGTGACGTTTAGCCACCAACAACCCAGGCCCTGGGACTGGTAGTCTCTTGTTACCAGATACCGTACGGGCCCTCAAGAAACTCATGAATATGTTTACAAACACCATGGGTACACCAGTTTAGTAAAATTTAAACATAATAGAAAATGTAATGGTTTTAATTTGATATAAAACAGGTGGATACATATTGAACTATCAATGGTGGGCACAGGACATTTCCCCTAACTTCCTCCTTTCTTCATATCTCCATTATCCCAGCAGACAGTCATTTAACGGGATGCCTAAATGATGTTAGCACATAAAACAGGTTGGGAGTTTTTTTAGAAATTGACATAGAAAATGCCAAATTGAATCGATGGCTGTAAGGAATACGTTGAGCAATTTTACATTTTGACATAAATTTTATGTTTAGATTATTTAAAAAATTGGAACAGAGTTACAAAATTTATTCCAAAAGTGGAGGGGGCCAGGCCCCACCCACTTCCAAGGGAGAGGTCTGACACCGCGAGATGAAGGTTGTAAGTCCTCATAACTGGTACACAAACACCAATAAGGATATCCATCCATTTTTTTTTTGCCAGGCGAAGATGCTCTGAATGGTATTGGTGGAGTGTCCAGACCATCTTGGCGGTGATCTGTGTGAACGCCCAGTAGAACATGTGTAAGGGCAACCCTTGCATAAGGGAGCCCCTTTTGTCTCCATTCCTGAGGGCAGTTCATCTTTGCTTGTACCAATTGCCCCTATGGCATTGCTGGCACCTCTGTAATTAAATAAAGTATCTAATCTTATCATCATTGTTATGAACAGTAATGCATAGGTGAAAAACCCATATGTTAAAGGTAATATTTAGCATAGAGGACCACCTTGTCCTCTATTCCTGAACAATTTGGGCCTTGCTTGAAGGCCTGTATGAAATCTCTGGCATTTCTGTAATGAAATTGATATGGGCCCTTCTGTACAGGGGGAAGGCCAAAATAGGTTGTGAAGGCAACCTTGTTGTGCAGGAGACCCACTTGTCTCCATTCCTCCTGGCCAGTTGGCTTCCTTGTACGGGCTCCATTGACTACTGGTCTCTTCCCTGTAATGAAAGAAAATTTGGGAACAACCACTTGCTCCATGTCCTGAGCAGATCATCCTTTGTGAACTCTACTACTTTCATCTGAAATTAAAAATCTTATGCCTTGTGAATGGGGATGCTCATGGTGTGTCCCATTCGGACGGTGTTCATCCATGACGTAATATAACCCAGACCCAAAGATTCTCCCGAAACAACAACATCGTCACCAAAGCGAGGTGCCAAAAGTATTATAATGACAACTCACTTCATGATCATAGTTTTGGGCACAACAATATTTGGTTTACGTATCGTCTTATTTGGAAATCCTTAATGCCTATTTATGAGAGCGGTATTTTACGTTTCGTCATAACCTTTAGCGATGAAACAATACCAACGGATCCACATGCTATCACATCGGACTCAAATATCTCTTTTCCTAGCAAAATTAACAGGGGTCATCGGAGAACTTTTTTTGTGCTTAGGAATGCAGGAATCTTTTTAGATGCATGGTTTTCCTTCCATCGATTGAATTTTCGCATAATTATTGCGAAAAATCGGCCGACAGACAATGGAACACTGGGGGAAAATGGCAGCACTGATAACATAACGCGTGACGCACAGATTTTTATAAGTGCGGTGCTTGCGCACCAACAGTGGATTTGGACGCGCGTGTGCTTACGCAGCAACGACCACGGCGCGCTAAGTGAGAGAAAAGCGGTTTTACGGGCTTGGACTATTCCATAATACACGCGATTCACTTCTTCCTCTTATCTAGTTCCATGGTTTCATCCTTACCGTTACATACTCCCTAAATATGGCTATGAAAATTGTAACAACGCTATCTATGTTGCCACAGGGAATTTATCTCTTTCCGCATTCCTGTAGAAGTGGACCCTCGCCTATCGCCTCATTCCTTGCACTTAATAATTTGGTTAAATTCGGAATCATAGAGAGAGTACCGGTTCCAAAATATAATAATATGTTTATTCTCTGAATTTCACCAGAAAATGTTTTTGGATGCATTTTGTAAGTTGTGACATTTAGCAGCTTTGAGCTGATTGGAAGCAAACACTATTTGCACACACATTTTGATGTGACCATCCAATAAATTGGTTTGAATTTTTTTACTGAGAAAAAATGAAAGAATTTATGTAGAAAATGAGCATATCAGTGATGATTTTTAATTACAGCTCTGAATATACCAAGCCGTCCTATTCTGGAATTCAGTATGATTACATGTCATAATACTGAGATGCGCGTGTGCTCAACTGGGACTTCCTCCTGCATCTGAGGTTAAAGTTCACCCTGTTGTGTCACTAGTGCCATCAACAAGTAACATATACTTTATTCTGGACAGAGAGGTAAGATAAGGTGATTTCACGGGAGGTCATAGGTTAATTTGACCAGACATGCCTCCCGAACAACCCAAGAATGCAGAGAATACAAAGGAATCACCTGCGGAAGTAGCTGAAATGTTCAGGTGAAACCAAGTGCATGTATGGGGTTCTTCGAATGCTTGATGGATCTGGAGTACAAACAAAAGTCCACTCAATATAATTTACCTTATGTGAAAGGACCCTATAGGGCGATTTCATGGGAGGTTGAAAGGTTAATTTGACCAGACTTGCCTCCAGAACAACCCAAGCATGCAGAGAATACAAAGGAGTCACCTGCAGAAATATCTGAAATGTCCAGGTGAACCAGGTGCATGTATTGTGTTCTTCGTATGTTTGGATGGTCTGGAGTACAAACAAAAGTCCATTCAATATAATTTGCCTTCTGGGACCCTATAGTGAAACAACTTTGTCTGCACAATTATATACAAAGTACACCATTCAGGTTTGCATGAATGAGTGGATGTAAGCATTTTTTCACATGTAGTACCATAGAATCCTGTAGTATTTCATAGGATTTCTTCAGAACTGCTTGTCATTTCCAAGGAGCAGTGTTCCCATGTTCCCATATTTTATCCTGCACCATATTAAACAGAAATGACAGCCTGAAAAAGTGTTCACCACCACCACCACCACCACAACAACAAACTGCCATTCTTTGCTGTAGTAAAAGGTAGAGAAAAAAATATAAATTTCTTCTACTCGTTAGATGACTTTAGGTGTCAGGATTAGTTGAGCTGTGTAAGCTGATGATCCGGGGAAGTGTATATCCATGATACGAAAGGGTCCTAACATGGCCCGCTTTGAGGCTGGAGTGGATTGGGAACAGTCAGGGGTTTTCACCCTACTCTTATTCGACACTGGCTGTGATGTACATGTACAGTTGTGACTCTGTACACAGGACCGACGTCTTAACGTCCCCTCCGAAGGAGGGGATGCTTTCATGATTCATTTTCCCAATTCCAAGTGAACCATGGTATTCTGATTTTAATCAATAGGTTGTTTACGGAGCAAATAACCGGATAAATCCTAGCAAGTGTCCCCACTGGGATTTGAACCCGTGAATTTTTGGTAAATTAGCACCACAGGCAAGCACCCTAACCACTAGGCCAAACATCTTCCTTCTACTAATCACTCCAAAAAACCCTACTATAAACTGTGCCAAATATATGTAAGGAAACGGCAGCACAACAGGCTGCAGGCATAAATCTAGGGTGCAATCATTCAACATAACTGCACAACTTTGCCTTCCCCTCTCTCCTTCTCTTGATAGTGCATACAAGAGGAGACAAGGGGCAGAGTGTTCCCCTTGAAAAAAAGTTTGAGGTAAAATCAGGAAATTTTGAAGAAAATCCTGCAAAAATAAGCCGTTTTTGACACTATTTACCTACGATTGGAGGCTTTGCCCTGACTGGGAGACTTTTCCCGGACCATGCTTTTGCCACTTAGAACCACAAGTGCCTACACCACTGCCCTTGTTTCCCACTCTTTTCTCCATTCTTTCTTTTCCTTTCTTGGTAAGTTGAAGTTAAATGTCATACTCAGAACAGTCGGGAGGGGGTAATGTACTCTGCTCTGGGCACTGACTGGGGCACGTTTAGGAAAACGATGAGATTTCCCCCCCCCCCACTCCCACCCCGCTAAACATCTAGCACTATTATGTAAGCAATCATATATGCCAATAGTTATTTACATTCGTTTTTGACCTGTATGACCTGTATCGCTGTCTGTGAAAAAATAAATATTAGCAACTGCGGATTGGCCATGTTTGCAGCAGTTGCTGTTTTAATATTGTAAAATCTTTATAATCAAAAACCGATGCCTGTGAATTGGTTTGAATTAAGCACATGTCATGATTAAATGTTTGTCAAGGGAAGACTAACCTATGCCTAAGCATGATATTTAAGTAGTGCTCCTTTATAGGGGAAAAATAGGGTTAACATTTTGAATGCGGTTTAGTCGAAATCACAGTCTGTGCCTACCTCACACCAGAAATAGAGAACAAACACATACGTGTACCAGAAACCAAACCAGCGGACATGGTTTCTTTCAAAGAACTGCTATTTTCAATATCTTGTTTTTTCATGTTCAGGATAGTGGCAACCTGGGAATGACTACTTGGCAGTTGGAATTCAAAATGGCTACATAGTGTACACTTTGATCCGGGGATCAGGTAAATTTGCTATGTTAATGCTGACATAATATTTGTGGTTGTGTTGTGTGTGTGTGTGTGGAGTTTGTGTGCGTGCATGCACCCTGCACAAGCATGTGTGTGACCTGTATAGCAAGAGATGGCAGGATACATTTAAGATGTTAACTTTATAGTCTTGTAGGTGCTGCTTTTCTTCGCAGTCCTGAGAAGTTGAACCTATCAAAGCCTTCCACACCATTGGATTGGGGCGCTAATCGTAGAGATGGCTGGAGGAAGGTGAGGTATATCCCGGGGGCCCATCTCACTTTTTTAGGTAGGGATGTGCCGTCCTGATTCCCAAACTAGGGGTTGGCTGGGAACTGATTTGTCTCTCAAAAAAGGTCTTAGGAACGGTACTTCACAAGAAATTTGCAGGCTGTGGAATAAAAATTTTTCTAAAAAATTTAGTGTCTGAGGGCCAAAATTTTACCAAGGGGACCCTAAGGGCGGAAACTATGCTTCAACTGGGGAGGGTCTTAGAAACTGCTGGAGAGACATGAAAAGGGGCTCTTAAGGGCCTCACATACCCGTCCCTTTCCCTATGTCATCCCCCCAAATGTACAGTTAGCTATTAAAGGTGCTTGATCCGATTATGTGAATGGTTATCCACGGATATGAGAGCCTGTCACGTTTGACATACACTCCATCAGGTACCGTGGAATCAAATTGCGCGTTTTGATGGTAGACGCAATAATGGCATGTTGCAAAATACCTTTCAATAATGTGCTATATTGATGGTTAACCAATAAAACGGCATTTTTTTTGTTTAAATCTTGGGAAAGAAACTGGATTTGAGGGCTCAATGTCAGTACGACAAATGAGAAAAATACGGCCTGTCATCTGATATTAAAATCGATACTACTTCCGGTAAATCAGGGGGTCCAAAGACGCTCGGAACAAGCACCTTTAACAAGTGATATTGACAATGCCAGGGCCCTCAAATTTGACGAGAGATGGTGATTGACAGGACAAAAATGCTGTGAGGGCAAGCAATGGTTAAAATCTGAAAATTGTATTGAAAAAAGCTTCCAAACTGGCATCAACATTGGAATTTCTGTATTGCCCTCCGATAGCTGTGTATTAAACACGGAAAATTATATCCATCCATTATTAAAGGAATATCACTCAGGGTTTCTCTGATGTTATGGTTGTATGAATTTCACTGATTACAAATGGTAAAAATTGGCAGTATGTAGTTGTGTGTTAAGCTTAAGGAAATTTATGTTGCTTTTTTTGGTCAGTGTTAAAAGACTCATTCTTTGCCCTTTTTTTATTAGATCGAAACAAGAAAATGAGACAAATCAAAGCATTGCGAGGAATTTTGATGCTTTACTTAGGTGCAAAAATCTCAGCGAGCGTACTTTGACTGTCTCATTTTTTCGCAAGAAGTAAATGCGCAGTTTTAACCGATAAATATCAGTTTACTCTGTTTCACCTTGTCATGGCAATGGGAAATTGTGGAAACTAAAGATTTACCACAGTAGTTCAACATGCATTTTTTCATTGCTGTCCTTTGGTTCGCGTCTGTAATTACACACATTGACGGCACGTCCACTCCAATGCCATGAATCAGTGAAAGAGTATATAGTTACATGTATCTAGTTAAATGTGATTATCTTTGGGCCCCCCCCCCCACCCACTTACCTGGAACCATATCACTTTTGTTAATCGGATGAAAGATTTTTCTCCATGTCGTCCTGAAATTTCACCTTCAAATCCATTCCGTTCCTAGTAGAGACAAAAACGTGTTGTGTAAAAATGGGTAACTCATCAACTACAACAGTGGGACTAAGCACTTGCGATATTGTAATTATCGTGCTACCATCAAAACCCAAATTTGTTTCCACTACACTTGGTGGTGAGTGTATGCAGTGCCCGTCTCACATCAGTGGAGAACACAATGGGAAAAATCGAACAAGCACCTTTAATAGTCTTAACATGTGATTTTGAATTTGTTTTGAATGGTTAAAACTACCAAGCCAATTCAGTGCCACAACCCAAGGAGAACTGATAGGTTTGAACACCTACAGAGATCTCTTTGTAGGTGGTTACGACATCTACGAGATCACTTCCTGCCAATGAGGTGGACTAACCAAGATGGCTTTAGAGTCTGTATTGACATCTTGGGGCATAACACAGTCATCCTCTTGTCATATGGGAAATGTGTGTTCTTAGATCTCTAAGACTGGTATTTCCTGAACAGAATCTAAGTTTTAGATCCGTTTTAAACCAGGGTTAGTCCTACTGCGTTGACCTTTTTTTCCTTTCAAAATACTGTGAAAGTTTAAATGGTCACTGGTGAGAAATTCTCAGGGATGAGTCGAAACGCCCATCCATGAGCATTTTCTCACCTTTCCCGCATATTTTAGAGTTTTGCAAGGAAAAAGGTCCACTCATGTAGACTATCTTGATTAATCCCAGGTCTAAGTTTAGACTCCTTTCAGAATACCAGCCTAAGTGGTCAAAAATGTTTGGTATAGATGAAGCTACTATTTTTCTCATTTACCCTGTGATCTAGGGCTAAATGATGTTCAGTTCGGATGCTATGATTGAAAATATACCCCCTTTTTGGTTGACCATATAATTTTACACCGTAAATCTATGTGTTTACAAATCACGTTTTTATTTTTAGCTCTCACTTCAAAACGGGTTGAAATATCAGCGCGAAACGTTACAGATGGGGTCTTGGATTGAAGGCCCATTCTTTAAGATGAAAAATTTACAAAACTTACATCTTTAAAATCAATCTGACTTTACTTGCAGTGGATTTTTAGCATATGTTGTCGATGGATAGACACTGCAAAGGTTTTGTCTCCTGTTCTCATTTTATTTGTTGAGAATATTGTGATAATTGAATTTCAGTCAAGGACACGATCCAAGGGTTCTCTGACCTTTTCAGAAAAAAGGAGACACCTACCATTAGTCCTGCTTTTGCGCATGTGTGCTTGTGCATGCATGCAGTGTGTGCATGTATGCACATTCTGCATGTTAAGGTTGTATGTCAGGTTTTTCCAAGTATCACCCGGTGGGTGGGGTATCAAAGTCCAATTTGGGGGCCGTTATTATGTTTGTATGGCTCCAAGTGTGGAAAAATATCGGATCCAAAACATAATGTAAAATTGAGATTTTTGCCAATATTTTATTGGTCTCCACTATGATTTTTTATATTTTTTCAACTCATAGCGCTATAGACCAATAATATAGGCTTAATCTATCCAAATTTTATATCAGTTCAACTGTGGGCTAACAGTTCAAAAAGCATGTTCCAACCAGTTGATGTTTTGGACTGGACAGTTGAAAGCCAGTTGGCAGTTTAGCTGTGTGAGTGTCCATAATTGGCCAGATTTTTAAACTTGGTTTTCACAACTAGTTTAAACAGTAACCAGTTGCTGTCAAAGCAGTAGGTTACAGCTGAACCAGTTGGAAGTTCAACTGATTGAAATCTGAAACTCTATTATTTTCTATTTTGACTTCAAGGAAGTGTACCATTTGCTTTTTTCCAGGTGTTGTGTATATGAAGCATAGAAGTAAAAGCAGGCAGCCCAGCGGACTTGTTCCTCCCAGGCTCAACCACATGGCCAGTGTTGACGTGGTCTAACGTGGGTGAATGTGGCACATCAGAAATGTGAAGCCTGAGCGAGTGTAAAAACCTGGTGCAGAGTGCATTGAGCTAGGGGCCTCTTAATCGCACAAAAGTTGCATGGGGACTGGATGGGCCCACTGTGCGATGAGACTCTGAATCCTTGGGACCCAGGTCACGACCCCCCACCTCTATGTGCAGAGGGGTCGACTTGCGTTTTGGTACCGGAGGGGTATGCTTGCCAGTGCCAGCTGGGTAGGACTGGGCAATACTGTGATCAAGGTGAGTAGTCAAATTTAAGGAGGTTACTTGGGTCATGACCTTTGTGATCATTATCATGCATTCACATATAGTGCCATACAAATTATTGCCGGCCATTCGACATCTTCACAACAACGTAACACGAAACAAACTTTTACTGGAACTCAACAATATTTATAAAGGAGTCTAGTAGGTGACGTCGGGGCACCTCTACTACATTGCGATACACACGCCAAAGAATCCTCAAACCACCAACAAAGCGAGGCACGACGTGCTTAGTACGACGTTACACATGCATAATACTTGGCCAATGTGGCTATTCCAACTAATTACTGAACGAGGTGTGCATGTTACAATCAGGGGAAACCCAGAACGAGCAATGCGCTGTGACAAAGTTCCGATAGTAATGTGAATGATGAACAACACGAATATCGGAACTAGCAAACGGTTATTATAATGAAACAATGTCATGGATGGGAAAAATTTTGTTAATTCCATCTCGGCGTTGTGATCTATATGAAAATGCGCCTTAAAAAAGCCATGTATGTATGTATGTTTTGAAGAAGTGTGGTTTTGCCTTGTGCAATAAGACCGTCAAGAGAACTATAGACGATGCAGAACTAAACCACTGTCTTTTTCGCTAATATGGACTTTGTTATATTGCAACACAAATTGTACCGAGTGTCTACGAAATTATATGAGGCAAAAGGGGAATGGAAAGTAATTTGAGAATTTTGCCCAGGGCCAAGCTTTCTGTGCTTGGTTATAGCGCTATACAAGTGACCCGACCAAGGTTAATTATTTCAGCAGTGGCACGCTTTTCAATATGATCTAACCAGTGTTGTTAAAGAAGTGTTTTGTGCATAATATGGTAATAATAGATTAGTTCACTGAAGGCAATGTCAAGGCATGGTAGAAACATGGCAAGTGCATCAGGGCCGTTACGCAGGATTTATTTGGGGAGAGTGCATGACTCGAAAAGTGGACCTTTTTGGTAAAGTGGGACCTAACCCCTAACGTTTTTGAACCTTCCTCACCAAAAAGAGGACTCTTTTTCAAAATTTCTATAAAAAGTTTGGACCTCTTTATAAAAAATATGCAGCAAAAAACCGTGAACTTTTCCCAGGAGGGTGCGGAACCGGCCTGAATGTGATGGTGTTGTAGATAATGCCAGTATAATAACTTGGTATGATATTTTTACAAGGCGGCCACCCGGCTTTCGCAATTACCTGGCTTTCTTGACCCAGACGGATATCTACATGACTTTGACTTCTGATTTGTATGTGTTCAGGTCAGCAGTCCTTTAGACAAAAATTTGGTGGTTTTAGGGCATTTCTATGCAAATGGACACCTCAAGATGACCTTTGACCTTTGCGGTAACTCGAAACCTGATGACAAACCTTAGAATTCCTCCCCTACCTCATGCCAAATACAGCCATGCACATGTGAAGCATTTAACGAATGCAAAGCCACACAGAAATCTTTTTTTTCAGGTAGATAGGTTTTTTTTCAGCATAATAAGAATAATGCAATATCTGTATCCTTTGTCATATATTCGGAGGCAGTTTCATTGAAGACCACAATATGAGGCTTGATGAAGTGCGTACTAACGCAATTTTATTGCTGAAAGTTAATAGACCAGGGTGTTGTTATAGAAACCACCAAGTGTCACCTTGGCACCCTTAAGCAATTTTGAGTTATTGGGGTCACAGGTCACGTAAGGAGATTACATTTCCAAAATGCATCAATAACTTAGGAAATATCACACACTCTTCCTTCAGTCCAAAAAGGAACTTTTTTAACTGTATTTACGTCAGTCAATTGGTAAATACGAGCATATAGCAAATTTTAACTATTTTGAAATCTTTTTTCAAGATGAATCGACATGGGACGTTAGCTCCACAAACAAATTTAGCCCATCTATACCTATCTAGAGGAATTATATATGCCCTATGGAAGGTGTTGCCAGATATGTCATCTTCCCATCCCTTCCTAAGATAAATATTACAAGGCTAATTTGCATTGAAGCATTTAAAAATTTGACCTGGTACAAGAGATTTTGTTATCTTTTGACCTATACCTTGTTAATCAGGCATCATATGGATGTATAGCCATTTATTTTTTTACTCCTTTGGACTGAAGGAGGAGTTTATGACATTTCATACATAACTTTATTGAAGCATTTAAAAATATAATCCCTTACTTGCCCTATGACTTTAATAACTGAAAAGGCGGCACCCAGTGGATTCTTCCACAAAACACCTGGGCTATAATTTCGAGCAATAAAATTACATTACATCATACTAGGCAGGGAAACCTCATACGAATGTTTTGCCCTTAAACATGTGTAAAGAAAATCTCCTATGTAACATACATACATATGATTACTTTAAACATGTTCAAGGGCCAAAAATACATAGGTTTTCCTGCCCAACAATGAATTTACCTTCCCTCACGCTCCTCTCCAAGCTCTGACTACTACATAATATAATTATTTTGCCTTCCATCTTTCCCATTTAATTTTCATCTATAAAGTTTTTAGCATGAGCTTTCACATGTGTTTTGTATCTTACTCGCCATGGTTTCTGTAGCTAACAAAACATCCTTACTGCATTTTGAATGTCTATAGTTTATTCACAAGGAAAATATCTTCTCACTGAATTCATAATTGTAATTGTTTACTTACAGACATCGTCATTAGTGACCCGCTGTTTCATGGCGACACATCTTACATGGCCTTTGCTAGAGACATCAACGTCAAATTTGAGACACGCATCGCCATTGAATTCAATCCCAAGAGCGCTACGGGAATTCTGTTTTATGCAGCCAATCAGCTCACCCACCACTCGGGAGACTTTCTGTCCATCTCAATCTCCAAGGGAATTGTAGAGTTTCGCTTTTCGTTAGGTAAGGTGGAGTTTTGAGCTGTTTCACAGTGTTCAGTTAATCCACATTTTTTGTTACATTAATTGCAGTTCACTCAAATATGGAAATTACAGATGACTGAAAGTGTAGGGAGTAAAACAGATATGGTTTGGCATTAAATGGGAAAGGTCAATGATTTTCAGAAATTTTATTTTAAAAAAATTATTTCAGTCTCAACACAGAGAAATGGGTACATGTAGTTGTGCATTTCATTTATTGTATTCCTGATGAGGTGACCAGTATATAAACTGAGATCCACACATTTTTTTAAAGTAGCCATTTTTTTTCTTTCTTCACCTAAAAGATGGATACGGTGACCCAGCAATCATTCGCAGTACCAGTAAAGTTGACCCAGACTTGAATATGTGGTATCGTGTGGAAGTGAGCCGCACCAACAACATAGGTTTCTGCATTTTCTCGATGACAGAGCTTTTGGAATGGCGCCAGGAAGCTCCATCGGCCTTGACCTGGGAACTGACTTCTACGTCGGAGGTGTGCCTGCTCTTGACCAGATTAATCCGTTAGCTGTGGAGGATGAGCCGGAGAGTTTTAGTGGATGTGTTCGTCTTCTCATCATCAACGAGGAGGAACAAGTGCTTACAGAACAAGGTAGGACAATGTTCAACATTATGTCATGATTTTTTATGTTGCCTGCCCTAAGGCAGGAAGACACATAGGGATCACAGTTGTTTTTGTTGATGTTGTTGTCTATTTGTCTGTTGATAATGTTGTCTGTTGTAGTCTGTTGTTATAAGTTATGAAAAAGGGTTAACATTTGCCTGTAATATCCGCATACTTCGATAGATTTAAACCAAACTTAAGTCATCTGCAACATGGTATCCTTCATTTGATGATGAGGTCAAAGGTCATGTGAGGTCGAGTTGTAAGAATGACTGAAAATATAAAATTGACCTGAATTGTAAATTTGAAGTTCAACTGGAACCAAACTTGGTTTATGGATATTACATGCAAACCCTCATTTGTTTATGTCACATTTTGCCCATTCACCACCTTCAGTGTTCTGTAGAAATGGTGCATTTACATGAGTTAGTGCATATATAATAGCACATTTTCACCTCTATTCACCAGTATAAAACGTGATAAATTGTGTATGAACATCTCTTCAAACTTCCTTAGAAATTAAAACCGAAAAACACTCAATCTGGAATTTGTGTTGCAAACACCGAAGCAGACAGTAGGAAAATGTTAGAGGAGCTAAGAGTTTGCTAAAAATCTTTTTGTGTTCCTTTTTTTGGCTAGGTCTTGTATTTGAGCGATTTATTCTTTCTTTCCGACAGACTTCCGGTTGCTTCAAAATGCTACTAGTGCTAAACGCTTATGCCAATTTCAACCAAATGCTGTCATAAGAACCCTTATCCAAGATCCATATAGGGTGTACACAGTTAGTGGTCAGTGGTCATTTTGGCCAAAATCTAAGAAAATTTAAAAGAAAGCCGCCTTCAAATAAGGTTGACCTGGGGTCAGCAAGACCTTAGTGCAAATGTATCCTCTACGGCCCAATGTGTCTATGGGGTGTTACACAGAGGTTTTGGGGTAGTTGAGGTATAAAACAGGTCATGTGGATCAAAAAAAATGTTTAAAGTTGCCAATAATCAAACTTGCAAAGAGTTTCTTGGATTGATTAATCGCCAGTTAGCTTCCATCTGTCATCTGCTAGCTTTAATTCATTTGCTAACACGTATCACATAGATGCCACTTTTCAGGGAAAACACCCACAATTTGTTTGTTTACTCGATTTCAGACAGTTTGGGGGACTTTGTAAGCAAATTTCACACATTTTTTTTTAGGGTTTTTATGCCAGTTCCAGGGTTTTTCAAGTGTTCCTGGGTGGCATCTGTTATCAGATGACAGATGCTTTACAATTTATGAAAGTGGTTGAAATTTGAGTTCTATTCATTGCCACACTATAACCAATTCTTGCTTAAAGGGGGACTTTCCATAACCTGACCCATCTGACACACTTTTTTCTGACACATGAATTCGAAACCTTAATAGAATAAACCTGTGCTTAAAGAACTCTCAGAAAACATTCTATACTTCTTAAACTTCTAAGTACAAAGTAAATTAATCAATGCGCTGTGCAGCATTATTGCGCCTTACTCCAAAACACACTTTTAGGCGCAGTCTAAATCACACACGATTAAGACACAGCACATGATGTATGAACAAAACAAATCTCTTACACTGATCAGTACACAAAATGCTGGTCATAGGCCTATAATTCAACAAATACCAGGCATTCCTTGTGACACTTGTGTGGGAGTTTATTGATTACTTTGTACTTCTAGGTTTACAGTGGTATAGGTAGCTGAATTCAGCTGAGCTGCTTGGTCTGCCAAATTCAACAGCTTAGGATGAGCATTTAATAAGGAGACTATATCTGGGCATTATATGGTTTACTGTCTTTGCACACAGGAGCATTGGAGGGATTAAATATTGCAGACTGTGATGGGACAGCATGCGGTCACAGTGTGTGTAAAAATGGCGGCAACTGTACGACACTACCTGGCAATGATCAAAATTTCACCTGTGAATGTCCAGTGGTGAGTTAAACTTATTGGGTTACTTGATTGATTGATGGTTGATTGATTGACTGATTGAAACAAAAAAACAAAAATATTATTTTTGAAACCCCTACTCTCTTTATGGGCACATGTGGTCCAGTGGATACAACGACCGACTCATGACCCAAAGGTCCTGGGTTCGAGTCCCACTGAGGCCAATATGTTGTGCACTTGGGCAAGACACTTTATCTCGCTTGCCTCTCTCCACCCAGGTGCAAAATGGGGAGCTGTTAGGAATATTGTCCATGCCGCCCACAGGTATGAGTATACCTTGGGCATATGTAAGGCAGCTGACATGTTCTATTGGCAGTGGAATAAATGTAAAGCGCTTTGATATATTGTGAAAAGTGTTATATAAATGTCAACATTTATTTTTTATAGAGAATTTTTTTTATGACGAATTGAAACCAGAGATATACCACTATTTTATGTGGAAGAACAAGGTCGTAGAGGATTCGCACTCTAAAAGTGCAAATAACTCTCTTATTGCAATCATTCTACAGCCATTCACAGGGAAGACATGTGAGGATTCCTCTCACTGTGCGAACCACCCATGCTCACCAGGCGGTATATGCATACCAAATAACGAAGAGGAGACATTCACTTGTGCCTGTTTACTGGGATACGATGGTCCCACTTGTAAAGAAGGTCAGTTTTCTTTTGAACAAAATCTGCTTCTTTGAACTGAAGTTTGCAGGAATAACTTAAAGTTGTCAATTTGATGCCATTTCTAGTAGTCCTTTTTTTCTGCCAGTCCCATTTTGTATAAGTAGAAATTCTCACGAGGCTTTTATTGTCGCGAATTTCACCACCAGAATTCAGAGCTTAGATCAGTAGATATGCTGCAGAAAACGGGGTTGCAGCTTGGAAAAGAAAATATAGTAAGAACATTGAAAAGATAGAGTAAATGAAAGCACTATCAAGGAAATTAAATTTGTTATATTTGGGGTCGTTTAGTAAGTTTAAGGGTTATAGAGGATAATTGCAGCATTTTGGGCTATCGCGTACAGTCTCGCAGCTGCGTTTCCCTTTGCGTCGGCATTTGCGCATTTGCAGGTGTTGCGTCGAACATCTCTGTTTGGTGCGCATAATGCAAAGGTAATGTCCACCGCGCGAAATTTAAAGTTTCATGAAGTTTTAGCATTTTTCGTGCTTTATACCATTGTTCTGTGCCATTTTCTTGTAATTTTTCGTGCATTCATACACCGCTTCGGGGCTTCCATCATGATTCATTCCTGGAAAAGCAGCCGCTTTTCCAAAAGAAGTGCTTCTGATAGCAATCTGTTGTATTCAGGTGCCGCCAGTAAGCGTCGAAAAATTTCGGAAATGGAGAGCCCGAAAACACAAGAGGACAATGTATTTTCTATAGAAGGGCGTCGTATTATTGAAGTACAAGAGGTCATCCAACAGCTAAAGCGAGGATGTAATAATTGTCGAAATGAGTTACAGCTCACAAATTGACCAAACCATTGTAGGCCTTGCAAGTGTATTCAGGATAAGCTGCAAGGTCTGTGGAATTGAAAAATGCGAAATGCGGGATTTTTTATTGCATTTTTGGCCCACTTTTTTCATTTTTTCGGCCGCTTTTAATTTTTTTTTTCTGAACATTTTTTCAAGTGAGCAAAAACCTAAAAATAATAATGCGATATAGACGACCGGCCATTAAGGCAAAAAGTGCTCAGAAAAAGTTTTGACGGCGTAATTTGTTACAAACATCCAACCATGTGGATTCGCATCCTCACGGGACATACAATAGTGTGTGGGGTGTTGGCCATTCTAATTTTTTAATTTTGGGGTAAAAATGGCCAAAAAAAGGTCAAAATAGTCAAAAAATATGTAAATCAATCATTTTGCCTTCTTTTCTCAAAATTTTCATCGAACATGTGGGTGTACATCCCAAGGGAACACAAATGACCGGATTGAGTGCTAGCCTTTCCAATTTACATATTCCATGGTCAAATTGGCCAAAAAACAGCAAAATTGCCCCAAATCCACAAATGAGTCATAATGCCTTCCTTTCTCAACAATCTTAATGAGAACATGTACAGTTTACCACCCAAAGAACTAAAATTAATTGAATAGAGTGCTAACCATTTCATTTGACATTTTGTAGGGTCAAAATGGCCAAACAAGTTCAAATTTGTCCAAAAAACTAATAAATTAGTCAAAACACTTTTCTCATCCAACCAATGGGTTTTCTACTACGTTCACGACCGGGGGGTCTCCCCTTATTTTTTTCGTAATTAAGGGACAAACATCATCTTGTTTGGTATCAGTTTGTAGCTACAAATGTCCTTTCTTCTTCTTCTACAAACATATCAAGTCATAACAATATGACGTCATAGTGACGTCATAACTGAGCTTATTATAACGTTATTTGTAAGCAAATCTCCAAAATCAAGGGTTTTTCGGCCATTTTCGCCATTCATGCAAGCAAAATTGGGATTTATTTGGGTGCCAAAGTAAGCATATACATGTTATTACTCTAAATAATAAGAAAAATACAAATATTGCAAGTATTTGCTTACAGTAGCATCATACGTAACGAAAGTACCATATTGTGGCATTTTACACAGTAAAGTATGGGAAGGTGGCAACCCCCCTTCCGACTTTGACGGACACCCTGACCTCTCTGAAGGTGGTACCTCCAATTTTTTTCGCTATAATGACCGCAAAGGATGGACCTACAATTACATAAAAGCCTTAGATCATATTCGTTTGCGGTTTTGTGCGACAGGGAATCATCCCGTGTGGGTGTACCCCCCCGGTTGGACGAAGGTTATGGGTTAAGGGTATACATAATTCATAATTCACTTACTTTCCAAGGGACAATGATTAAGTAAATAAGGTGCTAGCCATTTCAATGAACACATTTTGGAGTCAAATGTCCAAAAAGGTAAAAAATTGTCCAAATATGGTAAAGCAGGCATAATGGCATTTTGTAAAGCAATAACCCGAAATGGGTTAAAAACAGCCACTGTCCCAATTTTACTGCATATTCAGTTATGGTTTAAATAGTCCAAAATGTTATTTCTCCAACATGGTTGAGCAAAATAATTAAAGGGTTCTCGTGTATTAGGCCTATTGTATTACCTAATGCATGCTTAAATCCACCACTGACACCAGGGCCTGTGAATCTGCTCAAAATGGGACAAGCTTGATGATGGATAATTTTTTAGCTGTTAATATTGATCAAACTTAGGTCCAAAATTAAAACAAGACCCTTAGACGCTTAGACCCTTGATAGAATACTCTGTATAACGAATAATACTAAACTTACAAACAAGCTTTATGAGTAGCCTTGAGTAGATTCTTGTGGAATGAATGAATTTAACAATTTCGAATTTAGAACCAGATATAGAGGAGAAATATCAATTGGCATATCAAAAATTCAAGGTATAAAACTGATTATAACATGTATGTAGTAATTTGTGTTCATTAGAATGTGGGCTAATAATTCCAAAGAACATTGTTAGTTTGATTATTGTTTTTTATACAATATCTAAGTTGGGCTATTCTAATGTATAGCCCTAAAATATACATGACAATAATAAGATATAGTTTAAAAATCATAAAAAAAGTAATTTAGCTGATTATAAATGTCAGTATAATTTTGCCCATTTAAACTTAACATCCGAGATCTAGAAAAATCAACACACTGGCCCTAACAACTATTTAATATCCAATAGAAATCTATATAAATTCACAGGATAATAATTAAAAATAATAGACAAAGTCACACGTTTTATCAAGTGGTATACCATTTTAGTTGATTTTGATAAATTTTGGGGAAATTTTACCTTTCTTGTCCCATTTCGACTCAAATCTCTGACTGACTAGCAGTATATTTCCCATGTTTACTTAATTATATCCCACCGTGGGATGTAAACGCACATATTCTTTTGACCTACTGCATGTACTGTGCAAAAAGAAGACATAATGTCAGAGTAGGACAAAGTGATACGCTTCGTTATCACCTTATTTTGGTCATTTTGATCCCAAAATATAAAAACTAGAATGACAAGCACTAAAGCTACCTATTTGCATTTCCTTGAGATGTAATGGCAAATGTTTCCTTGAAAATATTTGTGAAACGATGGTATTGGGACTGAGGTATCCATTTTTTTACAATGTTGATCTTTTTTGGCCTATTTTACCCCCAAAATCTATAAATCGGAATGGCTTTCATTTTATCCACTTAAATATGACTCCTTTGAAGGTAAATGGACATGTTCGGATCGATTATATTAAGAAAGGAATGTATTTCGACTGATTACCTATTTTTGGACAATTTTTTTTTTTTTTTTTTTTTTTATGATAGAGGGGTCCAAGTCTTCCTGATTTTACATTAAATGTGTAATTTCTTGTATCAAATGTAATTTTGGGCCATTTAATCAGTTTTATATGGAAAGTTTTGAGGCAAGACGCACTCCAAAAAGTAAATTTGGGCAAAGAAAAGTAATTTTTAACCTTATATCCACTTTTTCTTACTGCAAACGTTACATATTTTGATGGACACAATATGTCCATCAAATGTAACATTTGCAACAAACAAGATGATTTTTTGCCTACTTTTTGTGAGAGGATTTGATTTTTTGATAGATATATTATGTATTTTAGGACACTTATTCATATCAAGCCAATTTTCAAACTATCCTGTTTTCAGATCAATTTTTACAAACAAAATACTGTTTTTTCAGGCGAATGTTACATTTGATGGACAAAAATGGGAAAATTGTGTCCATCAAAAAATGTAACATTCACCTCTCAAAAAGTCTCATATCTTGACAACTACTTATTTTAGGCAACTCAAATTTCTACCATATTTTGCTTTTGTGAATTTCATGAGTTTAAATAGGTAAAAACATCTGAAAACGTGACCAAACAAAAATTGTACTGAAAAATGTGTTTTCTAGATAAGGCCACACTACTGGACCACTCTCTCGTGAAACGTGCCAAATGTTTCCTTGAAAATATTTGTGAAACGATGGTATTGGGACTGAGGTATCTATTTTTTTACAATGTTGATCTTTTTTGGCCTATTTTACCCCCAAAATCTATAAATCGGAATGGCTTTCATTTTATCCACTTAAATATGACTCCTTTGAAGGTAAATGGACATGTTCGGATCGATTATATTAAGAAAGGAATGTATTTCGACTGATTACCTATTTTTGGACAAATTTGACATTTTTGGCCATTTTTACCTCAACATTTGTAAATTGGAATGTCTTCCAGTATATTCACTTAAATATGAATCCTTTGAAGGTAAATGGACATGTTGTGATAGATTATTTGAAGAAAGGAATGCATTTCGACTGATTTACCTATTTTTGGACAATTTTGACCTTTTTGGCCATTTTTTACCCTAAAATAAAAAATGTAGAAAGGCCAACACCCCATACGTTGATGTACACCCCATGGTGGTATGAATCCACCAGGTTGGACTTTTGTAACAAACAACGCCGTCAAAAATCATATTTTGGTCCTTTGGCCGGCCGTCTAATAAAAGACCAATTTTAAACAAAACTTTTTTTCTTGGCCTAATTAAATCTACACAAAATTGCGGTGACACTCCATACGTCATGCTGAACATTTGACCACAGAAATATTTTCGCTACTTTTGGTTTGATGATTTAAAAGATTCTTGCCATGTTCTGACATTCATTTTTGTGGGGAAAGTGGACAAAATCTCATGGCCCCACCAATATCTTTTCACTCTTACAACGAACAAGCTCTCCAGGTTTCATGAGATGTATTTTTTGGCATACTTATTTAAAACTTGATACAAAGTGTTTATTATTATTTTTGTATTTAAAATAAATATAATAAAATCATGTATATCGAACCGCAATGGTTTGTTTTTGTCGGTATATGATCTTCTTAAAATAATTTCTTTTCTATCTCCTCTCTCTCTCTCTCTCTTCATCCACACTTTCTCAGAACAGAGCTATTCAGAAATCCCGAATAAAGCAAAGCAAATTATCTGGCGGGTGTGAGTAACTGCAGCTCGGTTTTGGCCGTTTAAATGGCGTGGGTTGCTCAAATTACTGTGCGTTGATATGCAAGCAAGACTGCGCCCTTGAATAGTTAATGACGATGCACATACAACAAGAAATGATCTTTTTTATGCCTATTTCATAGTTTTTCTCGAAAACTAAGTCGGTGACACGCAGTTTTTATTGGTGCGCCAAAAAAATCTAATGATGGTTCTTAACATAAGTAGAAAAATAAAAAAATCGGTCGATTTGTTTTTATTTTATGCATGGAAAACGGCAACATTTTTCCCGTTTCCCATAGGGCTCTGTACAAATTTTTGAAAATAATACACTTTTTAAACAGCCTATAGCTCAAAAATGAAGTCGGTGACCCCCCATTTTTTATTTCAGATTTGTCACCTACATCAATTAAAATATATATCAAAAAATTAAGGAAATCGATCGATTATTCTAATTATCCTCTATAACCCTTAATGAACATTTCCTGTTAACAAATTTTGACAATCACGAAAATAAAAACTCCCGAAATGTCGGCCATTGGCAAATTCACAAAAATAGAGTGTCTTTTGTAGCTTAGCTGTGTTCCCTAGCAGGGGGGGGGCGGCTGTCAATAAAAAATTAGTAGGGATAAACATTTTAGTAAACTTGCTATTGGCATATTTGTTAGAGAATAACCGATATAATCGGTATTCTTAAAATCGGGCCGATTATGACCTTATCGGTATCTGATCGGTATCGGCAAAATTCTCATTTTTTACCGATTTTCTATACCGATTAAATTAATGTCAAAGAGGTGCAAACTTGAATGAAAATTGTTCCAAACTGATGGCCAAACGGTGAAAATAAATTGAAACTGAAACAATCAGTTTATTATTTTATGTACACAAGAGTGTGTATGTTGTTCCTAACTTACTATTTTGTAGTTTTAGTGGTTTACCTAAATCAATCTGCTACTTTCTGGCAGCTTTTGGCTGTCGAAAACGGCGATGATAACACAAAAAAAGTACACAGAAAAAAATCGGAATCGGAATGAACCGATTTTGAAATTTTAAAATCTGTAATTGGTATAACAGATATTAGGGTGATCGGTTAATATTTGTACTATTATTGGCCTTGATCCCCGGTTATGCTACTCTGTTAGAGGAGTTTGTGTGTACAAACTGAGATTTTCTACATGATTTTTACATTCAAAGCAAAGATACTGAACAAAGTACAAAGTGAGGATGTGTGATTTTTGTGTCGCCTGCCTCATTTTAAAATTTTGACCACTGTGTAATCCTTAATTGTCCCATTCCAGAAATGCTATCATGCATGTTTGTGTAGAGGTTAGTGTACTGAGGCTGAATAAATAAGTATCGTTTTGTCCCCTTTCACGATACCAATTTGGCTAAAATTTTCTGATGGCTTAAAGACTATATGTTATATTTTGCTTGTCTCTGTTATACCAATTCTTTCTTACTTTACAGTTATCACAATTGCCAGTGCTAGATTTGAAGGAGATGGTTTCCTGATTTACAGAGATGCCAATTATAGTTCAGCTGATGCCACAAGGACTATGCTGGCCATTGTCTTCCAATCAACAGCCAGTGAAGGCTTGATCATGTGGAATGGTCCACCAATCACAGCAAGCAATACAGATTACCTCGGTGTTGGGCTAGAGGGTGGCCAATTAAAAATCTGGTAAGTGCATTGTAACCATGACAACACTACTTAATCCTTATTCCAAAATAATACAGTGCTACTTTTTCAAGATTCCAGAAATATAAAAGAAGACAAATTGTTTAGTACCAAGAGAGAGAAAAACCCTTTACTAAATTTAAGTTGGAATAAAAGTTCAATTTAAATGTGTGGTCTATGTCCTGCCCAAAGGCACAACCTCACTCTGATAATGCTTGAATCCACAACCTTGTGGTCACGAATACCACATTTTATCTGTAATAAACACTCCGGGATAAATATACCCAAGCGGACAGGTCCTTCCCCTGTTTTTGCGAATGCGTCGCAAGATGCTGGAGTTGGCTTGACCCCGAAGTGATGTAGAAGTAGCCTTTTCAGTAAAGAAACACCCCAAAACACATGAGTACCAGCTAATCTAAACAAAAACAAACTACTCGATCAATACGACGCACCCAGGGATATAGCTACACTGGTCGGCGGCAGCCAGCCATGACCGGCACTTGTTCCCACCACACCAACCGGCACAGGAGGTCATTTGGGAGGTTGCCGACCGGCACTTTACTTCGGTGAAATGAAAATTACCACATAAATTGGCAAATAAACTTCATAGTTGACCATAAGTCCCATAAGTGTAGTAAATTTTTAAGATTTAAGATTTACGACCGGCACTCAAAGTACCCTGGACACACCCCTACGCCTAAGCACACGAACAACAAATGAACATAAAGGCATTATGTGCGAAGGTAGCGTAGTATTTTACTACCATTACACAGCACACACTGTAGACGCGCATATTATAAAACCTTTTGGTCACGCTTCAAAGAACAAATTTAGTTTAATTTTGAGTTTTTGTTGTAAACAATTCACTCTTTCCATCATTTTACCATGGTCTTAGTTCGATCATTACTGGAGAAACCATCCTCTTCAGCAAACTAACTTTTATTAAGGTGGAAGTCCAATCTACCACCATGCTAAGTTTAAAATTGTGCGGTTCCACCAGGTGGGGGACACTGTGTACAAATGCCATAGACGATCGCATTCGCGGCATAGTAAATGCAGTGAGATGACATCTTGCAAAAGAAAAGCCAAAAATGTTTAATCACCCGCCGGTGAAAAATATCATAATACAACATTACAGGAGGAGGTAAATGCATAATGTAGGCCTTTCATATAGTAATTTTACATTATAACGATACTAAATCCCAACTTAAATTTTGATGGCCTCTTGGAAACATTTAAAAATTACTTTCAACATGTAAAAAATAAAATTTTTAGCTGCTTTTTTCTTTTCAGGATTAATATTATTGCCATTAGCAATAGCGCACCCACCATGTACGCTAAGTAACCTGGATTTACTTTATGCAGTATGACGTTATCGGGAATGCCGTAGCGGAACGCGCCACGTACGACCGCGGCGACGCGACCTAAGTAACGGAGTTAATGCAGATCAGTGAGCAGTATGCATCCACTTCGTTGATCTAGTGTCCTATCCCGATTTATTTAGGATCCTGGCTCCAGGATGATGATCATGACCGACCTAAAGGCAAACTATAAGGCTACTTTTCACTTCCGGGTCATCGCAGCCAGTGCGATAATCAATTTCGTTTTGGAATTTCCCTTCAAAGCTTGTCCAAAACCCATGATGTTATACCCAATTTTTTATCAAATCTATGGTTTCTCAGTTACTGCTTCATGTAGATTTTACATTGATACCAATACATACTGTGAATAAAACCATTTTTGGGAGGTATTTTAAGTATTTTTAAAGCATGTCCATGGACCTTAAAATGTCCAAATTTTGAGTGAAAATTTTGGTCCAAAATTTGCAACTCTGATATAGCTATGGGTCCCTTTTTGGCAATAATTGGTATAGACATGAGTCCTACTTCTCGACTCTCGGAGACACGTCCCTACCCAAACCAAACTTGAGAACCCCCTTTCCCCGGGACCACTACACCACAGTACCCTAAGTTGAATCTTACCATGTAATAATTACCTCTGTATTTCATAATCCTCAGTATCAACTTGGGACACTCATCAATGGGCATCATCATACCAGATCCACAGGTGTCTGACGGCATGTGGCACGACCTATTTGTTCTGAGGTCTGGGTCTAGGCTGACCATATACATTGATAACTTTACGCCTTTAAACGTCGACCTTGGTGGATCATTCAGTGGACTGGACACTGATGGACTGCATTATTTTGGTAAGTTAAGTTAGAACTTTTTGTACCTCATCCACAGTTTCCAGTTATTTCATTGGTTTAGAATGTAGTCTTCAATTTCTACGCTTTACAGGAATTGACAAATTTTATATATCAAAGAAAGCAGAAGCCATCACAAATTATGTGTCATTTTCAAGCTTATAATACTGAGAATCTGACATTTTACAATACAATATCACCCAAAAATTTCAAAATTAGAAAATAAAGGTATGATTTTTTTTCATTCTCTCTATGAAAAATTGAAACCAGTGCATTACCAATATTTTAAGTGGAAGAACAAGACAAATTTATTGTTCAAGGTAATTTTCAAACTAATTTTAAAATTACACTGTTTTGCAGCGGAGTTATCCACTATAACCCCGACAGATTTTGAAGTCAGTTTATTCTAATATTATCATGATATTACTAAGAATTGTTGAACAAAGGTTTAATGTCACTGGGACCAAGGCCGCCATAGAAAATGCATGTAAGAATTCCATTAAATTACTGTTTGGAAATCCCAAGTGCCCAAATCGAGCTGGTCGTGTCCTGCCCCGTCTTCCCTCCCCCCCCCCAGCAATGACATGTTGAATCCTCAAATTAGATGACCAACATCACTGTCTTTGCCTTCAACACAGGTGGCTTTGAATATGGTGAAGACATTTTCTCGATGACAGGAGGGTTATACACCTCTGCATTCGTTGGCTGCCTGGAAGACATCCAGCTAAGAGACGACCTCCCACGGATAGATTTCATGGACGCGGCGGACGGATTAAATGTGCATTCTTGTGAGGGAATGAGGTAACAGCAGAGGAAGGCAGAGGGTTACTGTCACTTTGAACACCTTGGGATGATTCATCATGTAATACATCTTGCATTTGACTTCAGAGATGTTTGATATAATATGGTATAAGCATACACACACATGTGTTAGGCTTATGAATATTTACACAGAAACATGTGTGCTTTTTTTAGGCTATGATAAAGACCAAAGTTTCCCATTTCTAAATTTAGGCAAAGTTGCAAAATTTTTGTAAAATTGATTAATGCTGGGATAAAATTGAGCA
>JAMKCH010073205.1:0-15232 GCA_023653785.1 Ophioderma brevispina | reverse complement strand
TATTTAAGCTGTTGTGCTCGCTTGAGCACTTACTGGTTAACAAGCTATGTTAAATACAGTCTATACAGTTTCGTTTCAATGCAAGAAGCAGTATTATAGTTAGTAGACTGAGTTTTCCATATTTCGCAGGCTTAAAAACAAGCTTACGGGCTTATAATGGATTATAATGATTGCTATCAAATGCCCCTCATACTAGGAGCTTGAAAGCAGACAATCTACAAAAGTTCACACCTCCTGAAACCTTTACAAAACTTACTAACCTAAATATTTTGAGAGACCTGAGTTTCTCAGTTGGAATTATAATGATTGCTATCAAAGGCCCCCCACACTGGTACTTGAAAGCAGGACAGTATATGAATACAGCTGGGTCGCATTTCACGCTGCTGGTATCCTTGCCTTGTCGCTGTCAGCATTGACCGAACACCCGTAATTATTGTTATTTTGGCGCGCAAAAGACGACAAAGTGTCAAATTTGGCAGTTCACTGGCAGTATTCATGATGCAGTACGTGTGAAAAACTGCCCTAAAAGGAACACGAGCGTGAAAATCGTCCGATTACATACACTCGTCAATTTCCTACGACAAGGATGCTTCCCCAGAGGGTTCCCTTTCCATTCAATACTTTCGTTGAGAATCAGGGTCCATTTTTGAAAAAAATCTGTCCCCTGAAGAAAGCGCACGCCTTTAGTCTTTACTCCAGGGACGGCCCGGAAATAACTGGGGCATCAGAGATGTTACGATAGGTTGGCCGCGTATATGGAATGCGCGAAAATCTTATTGTAATCCTTGGCGGTAATCTAGTTCCTAGTCCGGAATAATGCCTATAGTGATTGTTAGAAGTCGGTAGTTAGCAAAAGTGTAGGGAAATGCAAGGTTTTTAGGATGATTAAATGTCTTGGGTGTTTCTTAACCACTTTTTTTCCTTTAGTACTGACAATGTGTTTAGTACAGTACAACAGTATAGCAAAATACAATTCATTATGGGATTGGATTAAACCACCATCTGGGTTATGCTAATACTCATTTTTACTTTTTATTAATTGACATTTTACCTGTTCTCTGACTGTTTGGTTGGGTGAATGTAAGTTCGCCTTACTAATTCCCCTGCGACATCATGGAAGGCCTTTCTGTTGGCTCCATCTTGAGACGGGATTCTTGTCAGCTTTCCGTGCACTAGGTGGGTGTTTATGATTCTTAAGACGGGTCTCAAGGCTTGTCTTAGCCAATCTAAAAGCTTCCACTTGGATACCTGAAGTGAAAAGCATTGTTTTATAGTCATGATGAGTGTTTGCAATGCCATTTGTGGATTCTTAGAAGATGGCATGTATGGAATACTAACAACTGTCTCCACATAACTAGAATACATGACATCCTTTGGAACACTTGGTTTGACATATGGCAATCATCAGCCCATACACTTAAAATAGTCAATATTGTCAATTAAGCAGCGCAATTTCAAATTAAATTTTAATGCTTATTTTTTAAAATTAAAACTTTAATAACTGCTATTAAAGTTCTACACATGCAAAGAAAAGAAAATGTTTGAGTCATTATGTGAATTTCTTATTTTTTTATAAAATAAAAACTCTTTGAAGTGTCAAAAATTTCAAGTAACAGACATCAGATCATTTTATGGTCAAATTTCTACTCCAAATGCACAACAAACTAACAATACACTTTTTAAAGCTTTTTCTCACCTACATTAAAATTTTGTGAATGTTGAGGAATTTAAGAAACCTGGGAATCTGTTTGCATTAAAAGAAAGGGCAATTTTTTGGTTAATTTTTCACAGTGTTGTTCCTTAAGATTTTTTATATAGACCACCCCCACTGCTTTTAAGAGTGAATCCTGCACTATGTGCCTACAGTGTTTATTTCTTACTGAAATAAGAATCTGCACACAAGATTATAGCACTCTTGTAATTGATTTAGTAAGCAAATAACAATCTCTTTTTTTAGGTAAGGTAAGGGGGGAGGCTATGGATCATTAAAACTCTGAGAATGCCTCTTAAGAATCCCTGAATTTCCCTTTGCCTTACCTCACCATCGGTCCATCATGACAAAGAGTAAAGCCTTGAGGAATTGATAGAGATGGGAATGCACCAGCACCTGTCATTCTTTCCATCATAACTTGATTGCGATACCCCCGCCTAACTTAAGCATACAGGCGACGCTCATCACAACACTGTCAACATACGTTCTGCCAAGTACTCAACAAAGGTAAGCTGACATGCCTGCAAACACAAAACAAAATGCCTTCCATGACTAATATTGTTATCAGTATGAGGTCATAGTTAAACACTCAGTCATAAGGGAATGATGTCATTGACTTTTTTCAATCAAACACCATCGTTTGATACATGATCAGACTGTTTCAGTCATAAATTTGTTTTACAACATTTTCTCGCATGAAACATTACATCAAAATACTCTGCAAGTTGACACTTGCGAGATCCCCCCTAACCGGGGGAATAAGAGGCGAAAGTCTGAATAGTGCAACGTATAACCTTTGGCCTACGGACTGTCTGTCATCAAGCGCAAGTATCATTAGATACTACTGTCCCGTGTTGGCAAGTGTCCATCTAGATCGGTCAGGGGTCTGATGGTGGATACAGACTGACTGATGGACAGACAACGATTTCGCTATGACAAAATCCCATCCCTTTTTGGGCCTAGGGGGATAAAAATTGTCATACTTCCCCTCCCATAGTTCTACTAATCTTTAATGTCATATGTGACAGTTGTGTTCACAAGATCTTGAATTTACTTTTGCAACAGATCTATAGCAAATATTTTTACTCACATTTATTTTTAAAACTACATAAGAATTGAAACTTAAAATCGGACAAAATCATAAAAACACATTAACTCATTATTTCAAGGCATATCAATTTTTTGAATTGTCAGGCAGGTAAACTTAAAAGCTGAGATTGTGTTGAGTATAATGACACAACTAGCAGCTCTATAAATTAGGCAAGTGTCCATAACTTGGATGTCAAATGAATCATGAAAGCTTCCCGTCCTTCGGAGGGGCCGTTAAGCCATCAGGGGGGGGGGGGGGGGGGGGGGGGGGTGGTCCCAGTGTACATAGTGTCACAACTGTCAGGCCTCGATAAATCGCCTGTCCGATTGCCCGGGGCACTGAAAAATTCTCAAAAAAACAACTTTGTGCAATAGGGAAATAGTTTTGAAGTAAAGAGGTTACAGGTTAATTAAAGGTCCCTGAAGGCTGTTCGGATACTCAATGGCCAATAGTTCAATAATAGTTCATCACAGTCCCCATGGAAGACCTGGTATTATCATATCTTCACACTCAGTATAAATTTCAATGTAGTAAATGTTCATGACCACCAGTACATATAATATGGATACTAAATGGCTTGATTTTACAACTGAAAATTTGAGATGATATAGAACCTGTAGATATTTTTAAGTTACAAAAAAAGTAGGCCAAGTTCGGGCAATGTTCGGGCAAGTGCTATTTGACCTGGAGTTTCCCGATCGGGGAAGTGGCTATTTGACCTGGGGTTTCCGATCGGGCAAGCTGCCGGAAAAAAATTATCGGAGCCTAACAACTGTACATTTCACACTGTAACTACTAGAAACCCCGAACTTGTGAGCATCTTATTTCTTTATAGCTCTTCGTAGTTAGTGTCAAAAAATACTCCGTTGCATCAAATCATTTGAATTTGACCTCCATCCCTTCTACCACCATTCCTAACATCAAATGTCTGGAATGCATAATCAGACTTTCGCTGAGACAGCCACAACGTTTCGTTGAAATATCAAGAAGGACCCCTAGGCTGTGGCCCCCGGATAAGCTTACGCAGAATAAATCCTGACATCCAACACACGCCCTTACCGATGAATTGTTGCTATGCTAAGAAGACTACTTGGATGTGGACCATAATGATCCAAATGCTTAACCTATGTGATGGTTTCTACTTACCCTTTGTTTACTTCCAAGTACATAGCCAGTCTCCACTATAATGACAGAGCTAGCTGTCCTGTCTTACACAATTCCTTTTCTTCATGGGCCCATCATGTAGCAATAGCATCTATCAACACTGCTGGGTCTAATCCATCCTGAAAAAATCTCTGTCTAAATTTGCAACAGGCAGAGGACCTATTTCATCAGAGAAATTATTCCAAAAACACATTTGTTTAGAAATCATCTAACTGAAGCCGATTTCCTTTCCAATGTTGACTGAAACCTATGCATTTTTCCCTTTCTGAGAAGTGGAATGCCCCCAAATACCATAAATAACACCTCTAAAATAAAAATGGTCTCAACCAGTGACCCCAGGTTACACCCTGTCGACCTTAGCTCTTCTTCAATTCCGTTTTGGCTCAAGCCCCACTTGCGCCGTGTACATATCATGCTGTGGGGCGGGCCTGGAATTCACATTGAAAGTAAAATCAGGCTTCAGTTAGATGATTTATAAACATAATGTGTTTTTGAATAAGCATTAAACTGACTGATTTCCTTTACCCCAATGTTGACTGAAACATAGCATTAACCCCCGTTGAATGAATATTTTCACCAACAACCATACTAGCACACTCAGTCTGAGGTGGAGCATGATATTTCAGAGGCAGCTCAACAAAATGCAGCCAAAGGCAAGACTTACACTAAACCTAAAGTAACATATGTTAAGGACCTAAAGGCATTAAAATAAAATTCGGGGACATAGATGTCTCACCTGACAACGGACTACTCCGGGGCGAGCGTCACATTCGGCACCGGATGGAGACTATGTATAGTGAAGTTGAAATTAGTGTTGTTTCTACTCAGGAGTGCCCTCTCAACGTTCTCTTGGGGATTTTGTACGTTTCTGTATTAGAACACCGACGAAAACGTTGTGGAGCCCTCCACGACATAGCCTCGCAGATTTCAGCAAGGCTGATTCCGCGGTGATAGGCCATGACAAAGTGATATTACCAACATAATGGGCTCGAGCTTGGGAGCTCCCTATCACGGCGTTGGAAAAAAAAAAAAAATCATTAATTACAGCGCTAACCCATCTAGCAATTGTCGTTTTGACTCGGACCCGTGGGGGGAAGCGTGGGTAAGAAACAACGAGTCCGTTCAAGCCCCTGAGCGGACTATTTTTACGTTTAATAGTACTCAAGGGCCCGATCGGGACACCACAGGCGTCTTCCCGCACCGAGAGTGACATGCAGTCGGGGTAAGATAATTTTCGAGTGTCTGATTAGGATGACTCGTTCTTTGCCAGAAATCCGGCCTGAAGAACAACTTGACCCTGTCTCGAGAGAACTCAGACGCTGACATAGAGATAATCTTGATCTCCGAGCATCCTCTCCCAGAGGCGAGAGCGAGCAGGAGAGACTGTGTCCTTGAAGTGACTGTTTAGTGTGATGCCGGGGTCAGCCATTGGTTCGAACGGGGGCGTTCACTAAATAGTCTAAGACATTATTAAGGTCCCAGGGTGGGACTGTCTTCCTGGTCGGAGGTAGTGTATTAAACATCCCCTCTAGAAGAAGGAGACGGATCGAGCCAATCGTCATTAATTGTAGATCCGTCATCGCAACCTCATGGATCGCTAAGATATCGGACTTGTAGTTTCTTATCTAACAGTCGAAGTTTCAAGTCCGCAATCAAAGCGATCGTTGCGAAATCAGCTAGTCTCGCACAGATGCCGATCGGAGACACCATCTCGTCCGCTCAACCATCGTAATTAGGTCCAAACGCTTAGATTAAGCAGTCCATGGGGGTGGACTTCCTTCTTCCAGCTGATATGAGCGAGGCCGCCCTCTGCGAAAAGCCATAATCTCGGCATCGCTGCGTGTATAAGTGGCCACGCATTCAACGCTAGAATGTTCACCAGCGACAGACTGGCGCTCTCCTCCATCCGTCCGGAAATGGATACCAGGTCCGGACGGATCGTTTAACGCAGCGGCAGGATCCGCCCGGCGATCGCACCTTGCCTAAACCAAAGGTGTTTCGGCCAAAGGGAGCGATTGTAGGATGACAACGGCACGCCTCCACGCCCGATATTTCGAACTACATGATGCAAGAACGGAATCGGCGTTAAGGCATATGCGTGAACCCCGTCCAGTCTAGATCGCCATAAGAGCGTCGACTGTCATACTCACCGGGTCGGCTTGCGGGTGTCAAGTACAGGGAGCTGGTGACTGCATGTTCCGAGTCGAACAGGTCATCTGAGGAACAGTACAATTCTCTCTAAGATCTCCCCTCCCGACACTCGGTTCAGTATCCACTCCTAGGTCGAGGCGGTCATCCTGCCACGAGACAGAATCGCGTCAAGAAGTTGACGGCCCCCGTATGTGTACTGCTGACATCGTGATGGCCCGCGGTCTTCGGCGCGCCGGCCACGCTATTTCGCATGCGTCGAGGCACATGTGCCGTTACCTAGTCCCGCCCTGCTTGTTGATTTAGGCCCCCCACGGTGGGAGTTGTCCGACTGTTACTTGAGAACTGGAGTTTGTCCCATAGCCTCGAAGTGAGCTAGGGGACGTTCCACTGCCCACACTTCGAGGCGATTGCTGGGCCTGAGCCTCGGGTCTTGGTACCGGCAGGGGGATAACGTTCCCCTAGCGTAGCCCACGAGGCGCAAAGGTCTAGGGTGAAACCCCCCCAACCCTACTTCGAACGCGGTCCCTCTCGTCGTGATGACAAGATCTACTGAGTGCGCAGGTAAAGATTCCCCGATTCATTTTGGGCTGTGAGAACCACCTGCCCTGTGTTCCCCCTCCCGACCCCTGTATTGATAGGGATCAGACCGGAATCTGGGTGCTTGATCGGCCTGTAGTGCCGTCCGAGGTGCATTTGAAGCAAACCCTCAATGTGGAAGCGACAATACGGAACCAGGTCGACGAGACTGGGCTTCGCCTTCTAGGCTTGAAGGCCAGTCCTCGAGCGGGGGCTGCTAGCATCGCCAATGGAATGCTCCCGGCCTGACAACGACATCCACGCCGCTCGGGCGTCGTTTTCTGCACTAATGCCCGGAAGCAGTTGCAGCCAAGCACTCAGATACCTCAGGTCCTGAGAGGGGGTCTCGCTCGTACTTTCGAGTGTGACAAGAAGGCCCAACCTCTGGGCACGACCACGACCTGGACGGTACGGCTGCCATCATCGGCGTCGCCTGGGGGCAGGACTGCCGTAGATCAACCATTCGTCCAGATAAGGCCCCAGAGGTTGACCCCCTGCCCCCTGAGGAAGGCGCCCACCTCCCGTGTCCCCAAGACCGATCGTGAAGACCCTGGGAGAGGAGGATAGTCCGAAGGGAGACACGTCCTCTTACGACTGGCCCTGGATTGGAATCTGAGCCCAGCGCGTCGGATTTGGTGGACTGGTACGTTTAGGTAGGCGTCTTTCAGCTGCGATCCAAAGAAGACTCCACTCCCCTTCATAGGACATCGCAGGATCGTCGACGCGAGGGTTGCCATCCTGAACTTCTTCGGGCTTGATATACTTATTCAGAGGTTTAGGTTCAGATTGGACCCAGCCCCCGGTCTTCTTGGGGGCCAAGAAGAACGTCGACCAGAACCCCTCGGTGAAGGGGGGTCGACTGGGGATATGGCACCCTTCGCCAAGAGCGCGGACCGCGGTCGTCCAGAAAATTTTATTCTCTTTTCCGCACGCTTAAGGGGTGTAGGTCTCGTGTGGGAGTCGTCTTGGGTTCCTCTTAACTTCTATACGTTTACCACGCGGGGCCACCCGTGGCCCTTGTCCACCACACTCATCACCCAAGGCGCGGGGGAAATTGCTGGCCATTCCCGCGCGTAAGAACTCAAGCACCCGCCCACCGTATGTGGTAATGTCCCCTGCCCCGAAGTAGAGATCCGCGGCCGGCCGTGCCCTCAGGACGAAGGGCTTCTATCCCCTTACCCAGGCAGCCTTGCTTTTGGGAAGGTGGGGCGAGCCCTTCAGCCTGGCCCCGAACTTCTGGGTAGAAGTGAAGCGCCGGATCATCGGGCGTTCTTTGGTTGCGAGGGCGGTGCCCGCGTTCGCCTGCTTCGTAACGTCTGGAATAAGAAGAGCGGGAAAGCGCTCCTTCTTCTCCTTAGCCGAAAAAATTTCCCCGAGAGAGATCTTTCGCCTTATCATCCTTGAGCGCCTGCTCCGTCTCCACACGCTCCGCAGAAGCAAGCAGTGAGTCACCGAACTAACCTCCGAAGAGGACGTCCGGTGACTCGGGCTTGGTCTTGAAGAGTTCCGATGCAAGATCAGAACTAAGGGTGCGAAGTGTGAAGCAAGCGTTCGTCACGCGATTCGCAAGAAGCTCAGGGCGACCGCAAAGACATTGAAAAGCTCTGTCTGCCGAGTCACGAGCGAGGCTAGGACAGTCAAAGCAGCGGAGGCTCGCCGGGGATAGAAACTCCACCCATCAACCCAACTAGGATCTGATTGGGGCGTGGGGCGCGTACCCTCGATAAATCGCCTAGTCTGATACCAGAGTTCCCGCCAGTCTATGTGCCTCAACTGAGCCTCCCAGAAGGGAGAGAAGCCAGCCGGAGCACCCCGGCCTGTGGGGCAACTTGGCTCTAAAAAAAAGGTACCGAGATCGATGGTCGTAGTTCTCAGGAAGGAGTCATAGTCCCCTTCAGCAGTTATCTCAACGACTTGGTGAAAGTTTTCACCGGGTACGATGAAAGCTTCGTGAGTGACCTCCCCGGAGCACTTCCACAGAAAACCAACGTCTGTGTGGAAGCGACAACGCCTTGACGCGTTCCGGAGGTAGAGATGTGAATCCGCAGATTAGAAGCTGGGTCCTCCTCCGCACGTGCCACGGTCCAGGGCGCGCAAGACCGTCCAAGAGACTCGGCTGCCCTGCGCAGCACAGAGGGGTGCCACGGGGCAGAGAGCCACCTCCTCCGCGCCGAACGGCGAAGCGGACTCGAAGGCTGGAAGAGTATCACCAGGTGACTCAACACCGTCCGAGCCCTGAGTCCATCCCCCCAGCGCTGTCCTCCGAAACATCGGAAGTCTTGCGTCCGGTAGGGTCTGAGAGGACGGTGCGACAGAACGAGCGACCGAAGGGCGGAGGGCCAGGCGCGCCACCTGGTCGGCGACCCAGGGCCTCCCGCAGGACCAACCATGGCAAGGCTGGGCGCAGGAGGCCATGAGGTCGATCTGCCCCGCCCCCTCCGCTGACTAGGGTACATGGCGAGAAGTTTGGGGACGACACCCCAAGTCCCATCCGTAAGGCCGAATGGTAGGGGAGGGTAGACGACGGGCCCTGGCCCCTGCCCTAGTACCAGGCTTGTACCGCCGCAGAAGCTTGACTGGTCTACCCAGTAATAGCACAAACTTGCTAGCACATCAGTGTCGCAACTCGCCCCGCTTAAAGCAGGTCCAGAAGCAGCCCCAGCGCACCTGGTGCCTGCTGCTGGGCATCCGACGGGCGGGAGTCGCGGTGACCATAGCCTGAGGGGCTCCCCAAGCGGGAGCCCCTTCCGAAAGACCATACCAGACTTCTGAAACCAACCCCATAATCCCAGCTCGACTGGGGAGGGTAAGCCACCTACGGGGACGCAGCGTAACCTGAGTAGGTAGGCTGCAGCTGGTACTAGTTTTCCCGCAGGGTAAGTCCAAGAAGGGCTGGGCCAACCGCAGGAACGCCATTGGCAAAGGGCACCCACCGTGTACGCCCACCATAGCGGACTCCGCCGCTGAAGCAGTGCCGGAGGACCAGCACTAGCAACCGCAGTAGGCGTACCCGGGCAAGAGATGCTGAGCCGACTAGTCAGCTGGGTCGTCTTCTGCGGAGGCCAAGCCAGCTGAGCGCCACTCACTCGCTATACCGCCCCCCCCACGCCCCTAAGTGCCCGGAGCCATGCATTCGGCTTCAAGCTGAGGATGCCACTGCAAAGTTACTACACTGCTGGTCATTGCTGGGTGATCGAGAGAAGTCCAGCACCTGCGGCTTCCCCCAAGGGATTACGCGAAGCCCACGCCCCATGGTTTGCCGAACATCCACCCCGCAGTATTGCTAGCCGTTTTCCCTGTCGAAGTGCCCGAAGACACACCGTTTGTGACCGGGACCGCAACCCCCTTAGGTGTGGACAGCAACGGCTAGGTGGAATCAGCCCGGGCGACCTGGGCAACCCCCATCACCACTCACCACCACTGGAATGCTGCAGCCGCCGCAACCCCCCTTGGTGGTGGCAGCGCAGGACCCGCGCATCCTGCAACCGGAGCAGCCCTAGGGCTGAACCAGGGCGAGCCAGCGGCCGATGATGCGCCAAGTAGAACGGCCCGAAGCCTCCCCATCAGCGCTTCGCGAAGCAGCCGAAGCTACCTCACCTTTGGGATTCACCAGATCAGCAGCGGCTGCCTTGGACGCACCCCGGAACGCTGAGTCCCGATCACCACCAACCGCCCTTGCCCGTGAACGCAATCACGAGCTGCTACCCTGTTCGAATGGTTGCACTGAACATCCGTAGTCCGAGACGAAAGGGAGGCGCAAACCGGTCGGTTGCGGGAACATTGCCTGTGTTCAACACATAAAGGATGGGGGACCCACTCATGAATGGAGGCGGGCAGCGAACCGGCAATTGTGGCGCCACATGAAACGGGGTGAGCGTGGGTGTGCTAGATGGAATCAGCGTGCGCAATAAAAACCGTAAAGAAAAATAACCATCGTGCCGTGGAGGTGGCTCCCGGTACGCAAGAAAACGTCAGACACAACAAACCAACTCGGTACCTTAGCACGAACGGTTTCAAGAAATTTTTCAAACACGTTTTTCATTTTATTAAGTATACCAACCACAAGCATATAATAAGATAATACGCACACCAGACCACATAAATTGGTTCGCGAGCACGCCCCTATAACAAGATAACATAACAACTCAACACATATATTCACATGCGTCAAAGCAGCAACACGTTTGCGTCAATGCTGCCACTTTGTTTACCTTTTCCCGCTACACAATCACAACAAGCAAAAAGATTCCCCCACTGACCGCATTGGCGGCAAAAAAGGATACAAATCCTCTCCTACGGCGTAAAAGTCTCCGTTTATTCCGTCCGACTGAGCGTTATAAATCCAGTATCTAATCCAGTATATATTCCAGATGATATGGTATAGTACTAGGAGTATTCCGTATGAGACGACACTAGTCCAGTATCAAAATCCAGTTAATTTTGGCTGCCGTATAATGACCAGAGTCTGCGGTAACACTCGTCCGTTTTGTATGGCGGCAAAACGGAATTGAGGAAGAGCTAAGGGTCCCCCCACAGGGTGTGACCTGGGGTCCACTGGCGAGACCATTTTTCTCTTTAGGGGTGTTATTATGGTAATTTGGGGTATTCCACGTCTCATAAGGAAATGCAATATTTTTCCGTCACATTGGTGTAAAGGACATCAGTTCAGTGTATGATTTCATGGTTAGTAATGGAAGCACCTATTTTCAAATATTGCCTGCCAAACTTCTTGGGCAAGTAATTAACACGGCACGGTTTTTGTATTTTTTTGAAGAAATGAAATCAAATACAGGGGAAATGTGATGCAATTTTGATAACCTTGATCATGTTTCACAGTTGATTACCAGACACCACCTGTCAGTCCTGTGGCTGTGGTGTCCTTTACTTGAACCAACTGGAACATGGCAGCAAATGATGTGCTCATTACAATCCATATGACTGAATTAACCAACCCCTCAAAGAACGCTAAACTGACAGTTTCAAAACTGACGCAGTGCAACCTCCCATGGTTTTCCAGATCACATCCAAAATGGTAATAATTGATGGTGACTGCTACATGGTTTTTATGTCTAGCTCACACTCACTAATGAGCCTTGAAACAATTCACAATGGGTATTTTTATCAAGTGGAAAGACAAAAACTGGGTAACATTTCCTTAAACTCTATCCAACAAGGGCAACAAAAATGCAATGCCCAGACAAATAAATAAGTTTCTATCATGTTACCAAGGGACAAATTCAATACTCAACTGGGGGGCGTTTTCCGGTTCTGCCCGGTTCAGCGTGGTTCAATTAATTAATTGAGTTTGCTGAATTACTTAATCGGATTAAAGGATTCAGAAGATTGAGCGGATTAAATGAACCGCCTGGAACCGGGCAGAACCGGAAAATGCCTGCCGGTTGAGTATTGATTTGGTCCCCAACAAAATACATCTTGTTTGTAACAAGGTATTGTGTTCTTACCCGACTGTTGGCCTACAGCAACCAGGGTGAAGTGTCTGCAGATGTTTACCATGAATGGCAAGGAGCTAGATCGTAAATCTTTGATGGTGGCTGAAACTACAAGACAATGTTATACTAAGTCAGTTGTGGCTATCAAAGTTATAAAAGGTTCAACAACCCAAGCAAGAAGAGAGATTAAGATCAAAGTTTGATAGATTATATCCTGATATACACACAAAAATAAGTTAGAAAGCCCAGTTTATAATCATTCACAACTTCCTAGAACATGTCAGTTGACATAAAGCATATATCAGAGATGTGAAACTCATTAACATTATAGAGGTCTTTCACCTCACTCATGCATAACCCATAACAAAAGGTGTTAGTTCCCGTAGTATTCCTCATTCAGATCAATTTAATACCCGACCTCAAAGTACTTGTGCTATCCAAAGTGTGACCCATACTTTTATGCATACATATCCAACATGCATGTCGTTCTTTAGATTTAGAAAGTCTCTAGAAATTTGGAATGGACTTTGCCATTCCCGGCAAGATGGCCGCTAATCCGAAAGGTGGAAGACCTCTATAGGTTTATGACTGCACCCTAAGGTAAGGTAAGTTTGATCTCTCTCTCTCTCACTATAACAAATTAAGTGTTCTAATGTTCTACCTCTAATTCAATGAAATAGTTACCTATCATAGCAGTGAGTGCATTCTGACAGCTCTCCCTTGATTGTGAGTCCACACATTTGTAATTAGGCACTGCATGGCGTGGAATATCACCATCAGAAAACCTGAAAACAATGCACACAATGTCATCATTAAAATGGTCATGTTTGTAACTCAAATATTCACAATGAGATAACATCTTAGAGGGAGGATCTTTCAGAGTATTTCAGGGGATACCTTTAACTATACTTTGTTTGGTCTCGATTTTGAGGGTAATATCACGACGCATTACTGCATTCGCTCAAGTGTTTAGATTGTGCCGCCTTTTGTTCACGTGCATAAATGCTGCAATTCATAGGTTGGCACATGCGCTTCTAGGGTGCAAAACCTAACATACGCATTGACGTCACCCTCAAACTTTAGATCGAACAGGGTATAAGAAGCTACTTTTTGGTGGCACTGCTTGTTCTCATCTTTGGTGGCACTGCTTGTTCTCATCGCCTCATCGTTTTATTATGTGGTCTTTGTTATTTCTAGACTGTATTACTATTCAATTCAAAATAATTTATTCACAAACACCCTCATATTACACATGCAACTGATCACAAAGCAGTAACACGTATTAATATAACAGGAATACAAAATAAATCATAAATTGAGTTGAAATTTGAACACAATATTAAATTGACTACATAGAAACTACAATTGGATATGTATATGTCTTTAAGAGATAACAATATTAAAATTTTCCCTATTTATTTACTAATATTGATAAAAATGCTCACCTTGAATGTGTTAGCAGCTGTTGAACGGTACGTTTGTTGTCATCAAGATTAATCATGCTCACAATGTAATGTTTGACAACATCCCAAGCTTGTCGACGATAGAAAGCTTCTGTTGTTGGGGATTTCAATTTGTTTAGTGCCGTTTCAATTACCTAATGAAAATAGAGAAATCATAAAGTTACTTTACACGAATATGTAATACAAAGAAAAACAAAGATAACCAATTACAATATAACACAACAACAAAATTACCCAAGCATTCTTTAATGATTCATTAAAAGTTGATTTCATTTTATACAATAAAGTACCTTTGCTAGAAAATTTAATGGCTATAGCATTCTATTTGATTTAATATGATCAGCCTCCACAAACCAACCTTGGCTACTGGAACATGTATGGGCGTCTTGTGATCTGGGAAGTATATGACAACGCATGGGCCATCTGTGTCTTCATTCTTGAAGCTCAGCTATACAGAGGTAAAAAAAATAATTATAAGTATTAAAAAAATTTTTTGATTATCGAGACAACCTGCCATTTGAATTACTACAACCTTTACTATCATCTATTCAAGTGTTACATTGCAATTTAACCATTAATGGGCTCAGTATTTGAATGATTTTGAATAATTGGACTAACTGTGCCTCAATCAGCATTCAGTGGGTTCTTGATTTTGTTTTGTGCGTAGATGTGTGGTTGTGATTCTGAAAGCTAACGCTGAAAATATACTCAATTTTGATGAAAATGAGACCAAGAAATATACTAATGGTCCGGAATTGGAAATAATTTCTGCTCAAGCTAAGTTTGCCAAAATGAAAATTTCAAAAAAATCTGCTACAAACAATGAAAAACTGCCATGTTTACACAGATTTTAAAGAAAATTGGGAAAACTCCCTTTCTATATACCACTTTATGTAATTTTGAGACCTTTAGTTATACCAGAAAGCCTGAAAATCCTAACCTTCTCAGCCACATATCCCTGTATCAACCTTTCAATTAAGACCTCCCAGGGCAGTGGCGTAACCAGCGGGGGGGGCAGCGGGGGGCAGGGGGGCGCAAGCCCCCCAAACAGAATCCTTGCCCCCCCCTTCAGCCCCCCCAAATGAACTGACTTTTTGTACAGTGTCTATGGAGAAGGACCCAAATTTGCCCCCTCAAAAAAAAGCCTTGGCAACCCTTCAGCCCCCCCATTTGCAAAGGTCTGGTTACGCCACTGTCCCAGGGGGTGTTTAGAACTTACAATGTCTAATGTAGTAGGGAATCATGCGTGTGCTAGTAGTAGTAGTAGTAGTAAATCCAAAGTTTTAAATCCGGTTTTGTTCCCGTGAACGAGGGTGGCCGGATTCACCTCACACTCGCAGCAACTGCCCTTACTCCCTCCTTCCACTTCACCCAATTCAATGCATCCTCCATCCTCAACCCAACCCTCTTACTCTCCTCCTCCACTTGCTTCTTCCAAGTCTTCTTTGGACGTCCTCTCCTCCTCAAACCTCCCACCTCAAACTCAAAAGCCCTTCTTAAAACATGCCCGCCATCCTTCCTCAGCACGTGCCCATACCAACCTACACTATTTGCCTTCGCCAAATGGTCCATCGCTTCTTCCAAACCCAACATTTGCATCAAATCCTCAGACTTCATCCTATCCATC
>JAMKCH010073197.1:0-47029 GCA_023653785.1 Ophioderma brevispina | reverse complement strand
ACATTCTATAGCATGCTATAACACACACATGTTTGTCTCACACAAGATTGATATCATATTGGTACTGCATGTCTTAGTTTACACTGGCCTTTTTTTACATTAGAGTGAACTTGAGCTCTACAAGTCCGTTATTATTATTTATACCTTATTGGCCTTGTGCACTGCGTATGCGGTGTCACTATAGATCGTCATTCGTATCGTCATTGGTCTAGAGAACCACACTGCGTGGAATGGAATAATTCCACCTTTTTGTATAACCGTAATGAATTAATTTTTATTTTATATGCCGGACGTCCGTTGCTCCATTGGCCTTCCTTCACAGGCAATTATCATCCAGCTCAAGGTAGTCTGTGTTGCAGATGCGGTCTCATATAGTCAGAGTTAGGCGCTGTTATTGTAACGAGGTTATGAACATTTGCGTATATCTCATGCTGGACTCACTCTACCATGCTCCTCCAATATTGTTCCCAACCACTATACTTAGCGGGACTTTTGTCGCGAGCTATGGCTCATTGTTCACTCCAATGTAAATCGACCAATGCTAAGAGGAGGTTACAATAGCTACTGTTTATTGAAAAACCCGTCCTCGTGGACGCCTAAGGTCAGACATACCTTTCAAACAACAAAGAAATGAGCCTTGTGCCACAAGTGATCTGAATTTTATATAATAAAACAGATTTATGATTTGTATTGGTTCAAGAATTTGGTATGTCCCAAACTTACAAAATCCAAATTACACAATTACCATAATTTATATACTGATACTTAATGTTCAAAAGAGGCGTTGCAGTTCACTATTCTATGTCCTCTCAGCGAAGACCAAAATGAACAGCTCCAAGTTCATACAAACTCAGTTAATAATTCCAAGGGAATCTTCTCAGTCCTGAAGGTAATCTTGTCCTCAGGGTCAAGACGACGGGGCTTTCCCTCGACGACAGATGGGTCCACAATAATAAATCCAGGTAATATCCACCCATCAGTCTGTCGCTATGTCTCATATGGACCACAAACTGGATCCCTTTTTGATTCCAAAACTGAATCTCGTTTGTCTTAAAATACGACGCAGACAATTTAGCTAGTCAACTCGGCGGCATCCAAAATATTAATCTGGCACTAGATGGTAGAACCAAATCTACCATTATTGTAGAGTAAACTAGCTATAATTATACTGTATAGCTCCAGAGCTCTAGTTTCACTCTGATTTCAACTGCTGGCCGAGAGTCCTTCCAGTGATAGTATTAACTACTCACAGATAGATTCCCCTTTCTAACATAATCATTACATAATTCTCATCTAACATAACCTTACTAGCTGACCAATCGGAATTCATCACCCTAATTACATCACTTCATATCAGAACTTTGTGGGGGAATTCCTAGGTTCTGCAATGTTTTGATCTCAAAACATAAACAAGTTTCTAAGTTTAGCATCCTTGGGGAATTCCCAACTTCCCCATTGTGCAATCTACCGGTGCAGCTTGCACAACAAACTAGGGGTATCCCTTTTTCTCTCTTTTAGAGTAAAAAGGGGACTTTTCCCATGAGAAATTTTATCAATAAAATTGAGAAAATAATATTTTTAAAAGTTTTTATCAGGAAAATGGAGGCCATATAAGACTAACCAACATTCACAGTACAAGCCGCGACGTTGCTTAGTAGGTATAGGCCATATAAGTTGAACAACGTATTCAATCATTGTATGAATTTCGCTGCCAGGACGTTTTGATGGGTTTATTGCACTATAACACTACCCCTCACGTGTTAAGTATTGAAATAATTAATCGTTACAACTAACGATTATACGTCAGCCCCTGCCTTCTGAAGGTGCCACTCGTGTAAAAGTGAATGGGAAATGCATTTGGTCACCAAGCTGTTGATTCTAAATCTTGACGGTTCAACTTTTGCAACCTCGAGCAATTTGAGATATGGAATATGGGTAAATTAACAGGGGTCAAATTTGTTACATGGGGATTAAAAGTTATAGGCATGTTCACCTGGTTCTAAGGAGTGGACAAAAAATGTATATAGTTTCTATATCAGGACAATACTTTTAACAGACAGGTTACAACACAGTGGCCTTAAATAGTCAAGTCACCGTCCCTGGGTTAAAAAATATAAGGCACAGATTGTCTCTCAAAATTGGGTTCAATTCTTCATGCTTATAGGTAGTAATTAAAATACATTTTATGTGATTTGTTTTGAACCATCGATCAATATAAAAATTTACCCCCATCATGATCATGAACAGTTTTTGCAAACACAAAAGGTTGTAGATATAGGAAACCATACGTTTATCCTTTTTAATTTAAACCAATTTCAAGAATCAGATCATATATGTACATGTTACCCCATGGTTTTGGTGCTGTCGTGCAAACCCACTAAAGCTCGTTTCCAAAAAGACGTTTAACAATCGTTTTTACAAACACTCGTTTATCTTGAGTATGATAATGACAAATTTGATCTTTACCGTAGTTCAAAAATGATACCCTATCTACCTCACTATTTCAGAAATAAACTTGTTTTAACTAAACATTTGTTAAACATCCTTTTGGAATACGGGCCAAAAGTTTTAAATATAAGAAACTACTTCTTGATGAGCCGGGAGCCTTATTCCTGCCTTTACTGGGCGGTAAAATTATGATGAGTAAGGTATTACAGCTAATAATGTGGCAACTGGAGGTAATTGGGTTTTTATAGACCATAATATTGGGCGAAATTTGGTAAATGGCAAACCATTGTGTGCTATTTATGTTATGCTCTCTTCTGCACTGCGACACACCTTGATTTTGGCAAGTTAAAGGTGATACTCATTGCTCGGACGGCATATCTTAAGCTATATACCAATGGAAAGCTTATGACTTCAGGATGCCAACAATATCTTTTCCAAAAAAAAAAAAATATCGTGTAATATAGCCGCTATAAACCAAAAACTAACCCTATATTTCGTTGCGATTTTACGCCCAAAAAATACGCTTAAGCTTTCCTTCTCTGACCTTGGCAAATTCGTGTGACGTAGGCGATTGTACAAATCTTGTTGCGCAATGCATCTTCCAATGTAAAGAAACCCCTAATCGCTCCTCTTCTCCTGTGTTGAATTTCGCCAATAGCGATAAATGTTGGTTGACTAGGTTCCTTGATCTCTGTAGAGTGGTAATTATAAATTCCCGGCTTCATAAGTGTGCAAGAAATGTGAAAAAATCGAATGAATTCTCATCGCTTACGATGAATCGTGAGTAGCGAGCAGAGCTCAGAGCCAGCTGTGTTTAGTGTAAAGACACGTAAGTGTGAGATTTTGACCACCACTCATGCTCCTGGAGCATAGGTTGTGGCAACCTTCCAGAGCGGAGCTATTAGAGACCCTTAGTTTTCCAAAACGTGGAACGTAAGCGTTCACGTAAAGCACGATCTATCCTCTATGATTGGTCCAAAATGGGTCACATGACGTCTTACGGGAATGTTTACGTGCCACGTTTCGGAAAACTAAGGGTCTCTATTCATTATATTGAGCGCTGAGCACAATAACAGTAGCGATTTATTCCGTAAATGTTATCAAGGATTAGAATTGCCAAATCTGGCACACCAATCCTCGTTGGTCTTGTGGTTAGGTAGCTGACCTCATGATACAGTGATCTCGGGTTCGAATTTCGCTACTGCTTCTTTTAAAATATATAAAATTTTCATTATTTTTTCAGGTTAGAGGAAAAAATTCTAAGTCAAAAAAAATTAAGAAAAATAAATAGCTGCCCTTTGAGGTTAGTGAGGGAGACCTGCTCCTGGAGCATGGGTGGTGGTCAAAAACTACCGCGTACGTAAAGACACGGCTCTTCCATTGATTTACGTTACACCCTCTTATGTTGGGTGGAATTGCATGAGGTATAGGCGCTATCAGGGGGAGTAACGGTGAATATCTTAATCTACTTTTCTCAGACCGGGAAACAGTCACTCAATTATGGTTATTGAACTTTTTTTAATGAATCACTGTTGGCTTTGCTATTGGGTTTCCGGTAAAGTCTTGGCTCATCGAACGTAACATGGCGGTAATTACTCACAATTTGTCTACCATAACAACTTGCAGCAATACTGCCTTCTCTGGTGACTGAGTGGGATAGAGCCATCAAGTCTACCAGATACTTCAACAGATAGTTATCTGTATCTGTATTGCTCATAATTCTGATTTAGTTGAGCAAATTTTAGAGAAAATAAGGGTAGGTCTTAGAAAGCGCAGAAGCGATCGATGCAAGTGAATGGGATTTTGTTTACTGGCATCGACTACGGTGGTCCGGTAAGTATTTCCCACGGTATAGTCTGTGTCACAACTGATTGGGCTGTTATATATAAATCCATGGTTCGATCCAACATGGAATATGCAAGCTCAGCATGGTGTGGAGCAACACCAACTTCACTATCCAAACTAGATGCAATCCAGAGACGTGCCATTTCTATAATTGGTATCCCCGAGAGTGAGCTCGCCACTCATCACATCCAACCACTTGGTCATCGCAGGGCAGTTGGGATTGTTAATCTTTTCCACCGCATGTTTTATGGACAAGCACCAGATCTCCTCAGCCAGCTGCTACCTGAGCTGCTTTCAGTTGATCCTCGCCTTGTCCCAAGGTCCAACTTGGCCTCCCACAGAAGATCATTTCTCCCATTCTCTGTAGGCTTATGGAATGCCCTTCCTGCTCATGTAGCATCAAACCAGTACTTGCAGAGTTTCAAAAGGGATGTTAATCGATATCTTGGCGCCAATCCGTCAGCGTTACTAATTAAATAACTGCTGTTAATGCCTAGATTAGCCTTTACATAAAAAAATATTATCTAACTTGATACTGCGTGAGAAACTAACGTTATCAGCCCGTCATAGAAAATGTGTGTATATTAAACTAAATCTCAAATATCTCCGGAAAACGAAGGGGTTCTATGGATGTTTTTGCATCAGAGGGTCCGTTACTATGTTTTGTTTTGAATATGTATCGTAATTGGATCTGAACCTTTAGAACCTAGCGAGAAAATTGAACATTTTTGTCGGGTACTTCGGTGCTCGCAGATACGGAAAAGTGAACACGTACGCAATCGCTGCGGCCGCATCATTTTTCCCACAATGCCTTTCGATATTTTTCCAGTCTTGAGACTTTTCTAACCTGGTTCTCAACTTTTGTTTCATTTTAGAAACAGGATTACGTACTTACGCGGACCGCCGTATTCACCGACGATTGCACAATCGGTGACATCACCACCTCCACATCGCCAAGTCAATTAATTTTGACTTTCCTGAAGTGGTGTTGCTGGAATGACGATTTCACCCCCATTTGGCTCTTGTACCAATCGTGAGTAGAGTAAAATTGAACACAGTTACATATAAAATCGCGAGAAAATAAGCTTTCCATTGGTATGATAATCACCTTTAAGAGTTTTGGGGTTGTGTTGGGTGTATAATAAAATTGAGGCGAGTGTTGTACACAGAAATATAGAACAACCTGTTGTAGTGATAAATCTTTTTTTATTATGTACATAGGTCGTGGGTACGGCGGGTTTATAGTGCCCTTGTCACGTTTCGAGAAAACCTACGTTATGCTATGCAAACAATAAATACACAAGCAAAATGTAAAGTTCACTCTCTTTAATTTCGAATATGCCTTGTTCTCTCCATCACCTCTCGCTAACAAACTTCTTATAAAGGGATTTATTGGTATGAATCTATCGGCACATATATAATGAAATATCCCTAAATAAAACGTACCAGATGGTTTTCATGGCCATTGGAGTATTCCTTGCGAAAAAATCCAGATTTATTCCGACCAATATACACAACTGTACAACGATCATGGGAGCTACCATGTTTATTCCCTGTGGTATATTTACAACGCCGCATGCAATACCGAAACAGAAGCCAGCGAAAATATATCACGTGACTTCAGCAAGTTTGCCACAAGCCTCATCCTTGTGAACTTCGTTGAGCACACAAAGAATAGGAGTGAAGTTTGTTTTGAAATTTTTATTGCAAAAAAACGACACTTTTTAAAACCTCAGTGATTTGAGAAAAATGTAATGAGGGGTGTTTTAGATATCATTTTGTGATCAACAAAGGTTTTAGTTGGCCTAAACACTAACAATCCATGAAAACGTGGACATTTGAAAAGGGGTCGGGTAATATTTATAGTTTTATCGCAGTCGCACTCAGACTGTAACCACTGATCTCTATCCAATGGCTTGGCTACATCAATAGTAAGTGTATATAGATGAATGGAGCAACTGGCGACATCTGGTCTAACCGAACACAATAGCATTCCCGAGACACCTGTTTAACAGAAGTGGTGTATCCCGGGTGCACTTTTAAAAGAGACCAATGCCGTCACATACGCGCAAATACAATGAGATCACTGAATGGGCTTATTCGAGGGGTATACTGTATTGTATGTCGCTTGATCCCGCATTCCAGGAAAGGAAGCCTAGAGAATGTTTGTATAGGGATGGGGAAACCGGATAACTCGTTGAAAAGCACGGGAAGGCGGGTCGTTGAGATGACTGTATAAGCGCTAAATCAGAGTTACTCTGAACCATAATATATAGTAACCCAGAGTGTCAAAGCTGTGCTCAACATGCATGTACCGAACCCTAGCGTATTTCAATGCCATTGTATAGAGAATCAGATTGTTCGAACTGAGTCACACTTCTAATGCGCGTTCAGAAATCTAACGTACTTTTCATGTACCGAGTAGCGCTTCGTTGTATGATGAGAGTTTCCTAATTTATTTTAGAAAAACATTTCTCAAGAATCCAGGCTCATTTTATAAAAATTAGCAAAAATGTATGCCAATTTTTTGATAAATTTATATATTTTAAGAAAAACGTTAAATTAAAGCTGGTTTTTTAATTTCAACGCATCTTGCAGTTACTGTCCTTTTCCCTATTCACTGTGCACACAGTGCATTCATAGGCCTATGACCTGTCCTGCGTACTCTGTGCTTAACGCATAGACATGAGAAACCTCACGTCGTTGCGAGAAAATTGCTCAAGGGTTTTTCTTGGTAGAAGCTCAATTGTAGAATATATATCATTAAATAACATATGTGAATTTTATTATGACTAGAACCTTCAGAAAAATCCGAAAATGGTTAATTTATATAAAGATGGTATTTGTAGGGTAATAAATGCTAACTCGATGGCAAAAATCACCAGTGTCTTGCGGGCTGTATTCAATAGGGGTCGCCATGGACAAACTGTTTAGACCTATCCTCTTCGGAGAGCTGACAACCAGATAATCTTATCTCTAATGGTGGATGTCATTTGTATTGACATACGGTGCTGAAAAAGATCCGAAACGACCATTTCTGACAAGGCTTCCAACATGGTGAAAACATGCCGTTCTCGCCAAATGTTCCATGCACACAGTGTGTGGGTAATCGCTCATCCATAGCATGTCAGTGATCAGTGTTGGTGGGTGCCCTGTGAAGTGGGAATCATTTTAAATACGATCAAACTTATTAATGGATTCATGTCACCATCAATTTGGTTGAGTAGCAACAAGGTCGAAACCCGTTTACAGTGGACACTAACTTCACTATGTTACAAGTAACCGCGATAGTCTTTCATACAATTCCAGAACTTGACTAACCACCGATCATCTGTTCAATTGTGTGTGAAGACTCATGGCTTGTGACAAAACGATAGCGTAAAAAATAACATGTCGGCTTCGTTAAGTCGTCTACTGCTTCGAAAGTTAAGCATGAAAATGGTGTTTCGCTTCGCAAAAGGAATCCTCCATGACCATGAAAACCAGTCTTGCACGTCATATTGTCAATATTTCATTATATATGTGCCGATAATTTTCATACCAATAAATCCCTTAACAACAATACATGAACCTGGGGCCCGGAAGGGGGGGGGGGTCACTTGTATTCAAATGTGGATATGAATGCGTGAACATGGGACTTTCAAAATTCACCCTAACACTTATTTTCACCGACTAAAACAATCTAAAACCTGGCTAAACTCCCTAACAAGTAATTTCTATATGTTTATGATTACCCTCAACAAGTAGGCACTTGCATTGAACATAAATATACCCTTTATTATCTTGATTTGCTTTTTTCCAAGTTCCGATTTTTAAAACAAAATTGGATGATTTTAATCCCTACTTAATGAGATATATCAGGTCAATACCAGGGGTTAAGAAAAAAACCGTTACCTTCTTTTTCCATTTTTGCTTTTTTTGACACCCAAACGATGTACGGCGTACATCGCCTGTCGAAAAAAAGATCACCCTTTTTACGCGTTTTCTTGTTCCGCCTCATAGCCACCTTGGAGATCCACGTGCCCCCCCCCCGGGACCCTGGGACCACTGACCTCTATACATGAGAGCGGCGGGATCGAGAAGTGCAAACAGTTTGTCCCTCCATTTATTGTAAAGGGCAAAATTTGTCGCGCTGCATTACTTCAATTGCACTTGTACGTCAAATTTGAAATTTACTCAAAATAATGGAAATAACAGGTTTTTTTTTCACTCAAAGGAATTAGTTATATTCAAAACAGATCATTAATGACAATAAAGAGAATTTTCCGGAAAAAAATAAATAATCAAACTGAGTAAATGTTAAATACTAATAAATAAATGCAGCAAATAAATAGCAGCGCAGTTATAACATAAGATAACTGCATATTTGGTATAAATAATATAAAATAAATAATGATGAATGAAGGAAGGAATGAATGAGAAATGAATGGCTGGAGTGACGGAATAATCCCAACTTGCCTTTATTATTAGAATATAAAAAATAAAGAAAAAAGAAGGGAAGGAGGAAAGATTGAGGGAGGGAATGGGGAGGGGAAGGGAATGGGAGGGAGGGAATGGGAAGAGGGAAGGGGAGGGGAGAGGTGGGAGGGAGGGGAGGGGACTGGGGGAAGTGAAGGGAAGGGAGGGAAGTGGAGGGAAGGAAATTGTTCCTTTAAAATATTCACACAATTAATTAAACACTTTTTTTGTTTCACATAACGCATTTCTTTTTGCAGACAGTTATTGTTTCAACCTTTCATCAAAAATATTTGTATCATTGCACAAATTAGACTCCGTAACTATAAAGTAATCCCAGCATTTAGGACGTCTGTATCGCGCCAATTAGCGTAATTATAACTGTCGGCATAATTTGGTCGATCACTACCACACAATTTTTAATAAAATATTAAGATTTTTCTTTCAAAATACAAGAATTAATGTCACAAGTTGCATTAACTTCGCATTGATCAGGACCGGTGACCTCTCAAGTTCTGCCCTCCACAAATGGCCGCGGGAAGTTCCGGTTTCAATCGACGACCATTCAACCGTGCGACAGCCCGCTATCTATGTATAAGAGGTTAGTGCTGGGGACTAGCAAGAAGACGTCGTGACCTGGAAGGTCACGACAAGAACCCAATATGCATAAAGAAATGGGTCCTGTGACAGTTAGTAAAATGAAACATTTTTTTTGTGGGCAATTCATGAAACGTTTTACCTCGGCTTACCACTGTAGTGGTTACCACCCCCTAAAGTAAGGGGAGATTTTTTTAGGTTATGACTTTCTCTCAATTTCCTGGATCGGTTTGTAGACCACCTACCGAGAACGTTGGAGGTGCAAAATAAACGTCAAACCTTGTTTTGAACTTTCCTGCTAGCGTAATCGTTCCTCATATAAAACCATAGAAACGGGTGTTTCGTGCTATAGCTAACGTCCAAATATATTATATAGTCTTTACATAACAAAATATTTAGAGGGGTGTGTGCTACCTGTACATACTAACTAGTATAATCTTTGCCCACATGGAGGGCTCATCCCGGGGGAGGGTGGGTGGTGGGGGGGGGGGGGTGTGTCTATTATCCATTGCACTGGCGTGGCGTCAAGAAATCCCAAATTTAGACGCGCCATTGATTTAACCGTAGAAGCGAAATCTGACGATATCCTGAAGTTATGTTATATTATGTTATACAAGGAATATGGTGCATTCTAAACCGGTGGAGCTGAAAATCAACTCCATTGTAAAGGTTTTTATTTTAAATATTTATATAGGAAATAACGGACGAGGACGAAGACAATATGGGAAGGGAACGCCCGTGACCAACCCACAAAAAGCGCCCAAATCGTAGTTTGCGGTCACTGACGTACTCTACACATGGATAGCGGGTTCGTTGTCGCCGAGGGTCACAACATGAAGTTCTTTTTTACCTATATACAAATATGGCGGAAAACAATCATACACCTTGTCAACCAAATAACATCTGTGTTTAATATGTGCACCAGCAGGAGATGCATTTTTTTTCCGCCATATTGTATAGCTAAAAAAACCTTCCTGTTGTGGACAACTCGACGACCATTCAACTGCGCGGCAGCCCGTTATATCCATGTGTTGAGGTCACGTGTTTGCGGTCTATATTGATTTAATCTAAAATACATTTGGGTGTGTTTCTCTTCTACTGAATGATGCTTGACCACCATCGGTCTGCGGGGTTCGACAGGCTTAGAGGTTTTCCTTAGTCTCAGAGGATAATCAAAAAATCGTGCAGTTGTGATAGAATATATGACACCTTGGAACACACGTAATAAGGACTATGCCTAATATTTCAAAAAGGAACCCCAGCTGGATTTGGCCTGTGGGGGCCGAAGTGCGCATTTTTCAAAATGGCGCCATTCTTATGTTCAATGCTTCATATTTGGTTATAATACGACAGGAACTTGATCGATATGTCTATCTGTTTTCAGGGTCAAGAATCTAATATGACCATCTCATTCAGTCATTTCAATATTGTAGTGATCTGTTTTTTAGTTGACAATCAGTATGCGACACCTCAGCACGTCTTTGGTATTAAATTAAAATACAACCTACCGTGGTGAAATCAGCAGACGGAATATTTCCTGAATATATATTTAAAAAAATATATCATATTCGGATACCCGGATTCATAACGGGTTTTTATTAACCAAGATATGAAGCAATGAAAGTGAAAATTACAGCCATTTGGAAAACTGGCCACCACGACCGCCATATGTCCCTTTTGAAATAACTTTGCGAATTCCATATTAAGGCGTGTACCAATTTTTATCACTTCTATCAAAAGTGTACGTTTACTTTCCAGAGGGGCCTTAAACATATGGACTACATGTTTTCCACTGACGCTGGTGTATCCAGCACGATCACCGGCAAAGTGTTTCTTAAAAGAAACAACGATTTTTATGCAACTTTCTTTTTTATTTCCCACACGACAGAGCTCCTCATTAGGCTAAACGATCGATTATGATTCGTGTACACTCTATTAGAATTTCTTGCGAGAGAAGCCAGCGATTCAAATATTTGCTTCCTTTTTTACACGGGCAAGTTCGCTTGGGTCTGGTCATCCGTTTTTCGGTAAGACCTGATTTTTTGTCTATATTGCCTCTGGCATCATTCCATAATACGTGTGCACTGCCTGCTTAAAGGTCCATTTCGTGATTCCAGCATCTTCTGTTTTTATCACTGTTCACTAGATATCCTTGAGAAAAGCTTATTCCAAATTTTTAGTTGATTTGCACATAAGATTAGGTACACGTGGATTACTAAGTTTAACTGTTCAGATGATATCAAAATCTGGATTTCCTTGAGTACGTTCGGGTGACGGGTTGTTGTCACGAAATGCCCCTTTAACCTCGTCATAATCACTTCATCTGTCTAATGACGAAGGCGAATATTTTCTCGGGGGGCTTTAACCAGGAAACTGACTGTAGCACAAGGTTCCAAATTACCTTCCATTTTACCTGAGCTTGACATGCAGCATTAGCAGCTTTATGATTAAGTCTAGAAAACGATGAATCAATTTGCAATTGATTAAGAACAAACCCCCAAATGCCTAGAATAATACTCTTATAAGCAATTAGTGATATCCTTACAAGGTTATAAGGCCAACTTTTATCAAAACCTTTCAGACGTATCCCATCACATCAACTAAGTTGTCTTTAGTGAACTGCCCTTTGCAATATTTAATTTCTCATGAATAGATTTTCGTCCGGTGAGTCGTGATGCCTAAGGATATTTCATGTTCACTTTTCAGCAACTAGATCAGACACTCTTTCATATTTTAGAATGTAACAGTTGTGGTGCCAATAAAAGGAACACCATGGACTAAAGAAAACACCAATGGAATTCCTTATATTTTTGGACATGGAATTTGTTTCTGTATCATATTTCCCCTGTTGATTATAAAATTATGTACAAAATTGATTTTTAGGAAAAAAGTTTGTCTCATTGTGGACAATACTAAAACCACAATACCGTATGTCGAGCATCCCTAGTAAGAATAATAGACCATTTGCAACGAATCCCCCCCGAAATGCATCTCGTAATGATGCCCCTTTCCCCATCCGGGAACTTGTACAGAGGTCATGTTTACAAAAAAAATTGTTGTTCGTTCGCGTCGCCGAACAGTCCTAAACTTACAATACAATTACCTTTTCACGTGAGTTAATCCCCCCCCCTTACAAATGTAGAAGAATGTCTATGGAACAAAAACAATCAAGCAACTGGTGTTTTGAAATTACGACAAAACGTGATATTTTCGATCGTAACGTTCCCTACGCAGTACAACCTGACGGACATTACACAACTATGTGGTCACGTCCATGACGGTAATTTTTCAGGTATTTTCGGTTACGCTCCTAGCCGTTATGTTGTTCGCCTACTGAGGCTGGTATAACTGTTCCCGGAGGAATGGGGCCACGCGAACGAGATGCATTTTCGTGGGATCCTGCCAACTGTCATTGGCATAAGTTTTGTTCTAGACTTCTAACAAAAGGAGTTTTTGGTATCGGGGTATTGAGGGTTTCCTATACTAGAAAAGAACCTTAGTATTCAAACAACAGAAGGTGATTTAAAGGTGAAACGGAGATTTTGAGACACCCAAATATTGGTGTCATAATAGTAATATAGATTAGACAATCCAATAGATTCTACACTGTGTATTTGTATTGGCCTACAGAAATGTCTTAAAGAGAGAGAAAAAGCGATTTTTTTTTTTTTTAATTTTTTAGTTTTTTCTTTAATTTCAATATAATACTTAGGCTGAATTTTTTATTGTGCTTCTATAAAAATTAGAAATTTTCCCAATTTTTGTACCAAACAACAGTTAATCCTTTCAGATGGGATATTTTTTTTATGGAAATCTTTACCCAGGGCAAAATCAGTATTTTCAATTATTTAGGGACACATGATGAGTGAATCTTTAATAAACCTTTTACAGCAAATCATTTGCATGCGGCGTGGTGCATGTCTATCATCTGTTTTTAACCACATAAGAACGAAGCTTTAGATTTGTGAATTGTATGGATGAAGCCCAACAGAACAATGGGCCGGAAATGTAACTGGAATCTTTAATTAAACATATAATTTCATCAAAACACTTGACTGAAACATTGACCTTTCCAGTATCCCACTTACTCATAGTTGTTTTTTTCCAACAGCCCCCCCCCCCTCCGACGACAGTCCTTTATTGGCAGCATTGTTTATTCATGTAGGAGTAAAAGTGGTTTTTCTAATGGAATACAGTATATGACACCTTTAGAAACTGAGTGTCTCCCCATGAGAGAGTGTCTAGCTACCATGGCACCATGTACGGAATACACCGTGACCTTTTAGAACGAGCCATTTGGGTACAGTTCCTAAACAAATGATGCATACGCACTCAATGGAGACACAATAGACAATCTGTCTATTGTGTTCTCCATCGAAGTGTGTTTGGACACTCTCACACGACACGGTAGTATATGACCCTTTATTTATTCATTATTACGCACCGCCACTTTATTTTGAGTGGAGTTGTTACTAATTTATTTGTCGCATTACATTTCCACTCAATGTTTTGGCCCTCTTGTGACCCCTCTCGACACATGATCCGTGGGTCAAAACTGAACCACACTCCCACCAACTGCTTTTAGACAATATTTGGTTTTTCCAACAGTGGTAGTTTTTCTTCTATCTAGGTAATTTTTTTATGGCATTATTACCACAAAACTTATTGGAGGAGATGGTTATTTCTAACCGAGGCCAGTCCTCTAATGCGTTATTTATTTCGTTGCAGCACTATTATATATGCCACCCAGATTGATGTAATGGATGACTGTCCTCTGTTAAAATTTTCAACCTCACTATTAAGCATTATTTTACAAAAACTCATTAAAAGTAATTCTTGAAAGATTCAAAAAAAGTGCTCAACTTAGTCCTCTGTATTTTTTTTATATTTCTTTCTAGAATTTATCCATTTCCCAGTCTACCATCTTGTTATGACATACATAAGAACGAACTTTAGGGTGGGTTAATATGTAGGATGGGTATAACCCAACATTACCGCGTTTTACCAATGGGAGGACATGTTACCGTATTCTTGAACGAACAATTTCATCAAAATTTGGGTAAAGGTGCAAAGTAAGTAATTCTTGACAGATTCAGACAAAGATAAAAGAGTGCTCAAAATTTTTATCTCCTTGCTGAATATTTGGTTTTTTCATCTATGTCAAGGATTGTGATCATTTTTTAGCTATTTGAATTTTACTATTACTTTTTGACCACCAATTAGTAACGTTCTTATCTCCTTTGCTTTTTTCATTCTTCTGCCTTTTCTTGGATTTTTTCTACGTGTGATGAACATTGCGTCTGAAAATATCCTGAAATGATAATGGCTATAATACAAGTCCGAGAATGATCCAATAGAAAACCATGACCTTGTAGACCATGGGGTGTTGGATGTCTGGGTTTTTACCTGCAGAATAAAGAAAAAGACACAATTACGAGCAGTTCAATCAATTCCAAGCATGATAGTTGGTTGAAATATAGGTACATCTGCAGATATATGCAATTATCGCTTCAACACCAGATGCATTGATTAAGTTATTATTTTAAGAAAAATGAAAATTCTTCCCCCCCTTGATGTATTCAAACTGTTACTTAAAGTTGTTAATTTTAATTCTATATAACATTCTCTTTTAATTATAGATTAAAAGATTTTCGATTAAGTTAACCGACGTGTATTTCCGCGTTTTGAAGCAATATCTTATTAGCGTCTAACAACAATCTGTGCTTATTTCTCTGTTTACCGACTGTTCGGCGGAAGGCAAAATTAATTGAGTATTCTCACCTCAACTGCGTTAAAAGATTATAGGAATATCAAATCTAATAAGGCCAACGGTTTCAGATTGAAATTTCAACTTTCGAAGATAGTCAGAGGACGCTATGGACCACGAATATGTTGTTATTCCTGCAAATTGGTAGTGGTATAGTTGTAACTCTAAATATTTTTAAAATGTACTGAGATGGGTAATGCAACAAGCCAATGTAAACTATGTGCTTCCAAAATATTTATCGTATGATCTCAAGGGCGTAAGGAAAAGAGAAATTACCTAGAAAACGAAAAGGAAATGAATGTTTCTGGATGTTATCCGTGCACTGGTAGATCTAAATCTACAGAAAATCAGTTATGTGTATCCAGCAAATTATCCGATAGACTGAAAAAATGACATGCTTCCATAGAAAGCTCGAAGTAATTTAGACTAAATAATGTTTATCTCCCCGCACTGTATGTGCAAAAATGTACCGCTGAGATGTATGTGTTTTTCACAAATTTTTAACATCTTCTTTTTTCGCGCATTGTAGGTCTAATATCCCTAACTTCCCTAGCGGAAAATCTGACGATCACGCAAAACAGACTAAAACAAACAAAACTTTAACATCAAGACATTTAAATTCGACAAGACTTGGAAAAAGTGTCCCCATCAGACTGCAAAAATACGTGTCGTCACTGGACGAGGACAAGAGGTGAGCGATAAGGTAGGACTGAGCCTGGAGGGTTGGCGTAGACGGTCGGGGTGTGTTCCGGGGCAAGTTAACAGGTAGAGGGGTTGGGTCCTTTCCCTGGAAATCACATTGACATCCCCAATTGATCATCAAATTACTCCGAAGACTACAACCACGACGCCGATTTATCAGATCCGAGTGGTTCGAAGACACCTAAGTATTTGGTAAGTGAAAATTGATTGACTACCTCTCCCCTATTTTGTGAGAGGACGCGAAACTGTTAATGAGGTGGCACATTTGCTGAACCATTTATAGTGTAAATGAAAGCCAATTTCCCTTCTAACTTGGGAATGGGAAACCACAACACACAACAATAATTGCAATAAACAAACAATAATAATTTAACAAGAAGTAAGAGTTTTCTTACCGGCAACGAAGTCGCCAAACCCAACCGTGGTCCAAAGTACTGAAGGGGGCCCCAAAATAATACCAGGCTTCGATGTAGGTCCCCTTCTACCGCTTTAAAAATAAAAGACGGAATAATTTATGAATAAAAGTATCCAGATCCTACACACTGATATGCTAAATGCCTTTCGCTGCCATTTTTTTTTCTGGAATTTTAGTAGTTTTTTTTTAGTGCCACTGCAGTGGTGTGTTTACAATTTGAGACGATCGAGGGGTCTTCTTGAAAGGTTAAACGTTTTTTTGCTCGTATGTTTGTTTTGGTTGTTTACTGAAATAAACAGTCTATCATTAATTTTTTTTATTTGGTGTTATCAGTTAAGAAATCAGTTATACTCCGGGGTATTTCTATTAAGTTTGGCAATACTGAAAATTATCGTGTTACTAAAATAAAAATAAAACGTATAAAAAGTCAGAAATAAATAACACAATGTTAGGCAAAAGGCAAAATATCTTTACAAAGTGATTTAAGACAAAAAATGAAGTGTTAAGTTAATTGTTTAGGGCCTCGAGGACTTTATTCACACTGACAGTTCCTTAAATGGGGCTGTAAGACGGGGGAGCTCTGTCAAGTTTTTGGGTGGGGGCTTTATTTTAAAGAGCTCTATCTCAGGCTGTAGTGCATAGGTAAAAAGGTGGCTCTGTTTGAATAGTGTACAAACATATTTTTGACTTACCTTTCATGTCATTACAAAAATCAAATAGCCTAAGTTTCTTTTCCTTTAAAGTGCAACTATATTTTTTCTGTGATATGTAGTGATTTCATAGAGATTAGACACTCACAGATTCCCTACTTTTTATTTGGCTGCAGAAATAAATTAAAACGAAAACAAAAGGGGGAATTGAAATATGCTATATTTCAATAGAAACATAGGCTGGATTTAGTTTTTTGCTCATATAGGAAATTAGAAATTTCTCAATTCGTGTACCAAAGAAACATTCCACAGCTTAATCCTTTTAGTGGATATTTTCGGAGAAAGCTTTAGACCAGTGCAAAAATCAGAATTTTCATATTTTTTTAGGGACACCTGTTATTTGAAATCGCTCTTTGCACCTTTAAATACGGTGGCCAGCAGCGGCGCTGCTCCCGCTCGCTATGCTCCATAAGTAAATCAAATCCGGTGTATAGAAGTTTTTATAGTCCCTTGGGCTCATATTCCCCCTACAGCGGTAGAGAATCGGGCACTTGATTCAGTTTACTCTTCACGCAACATCCCGTTTTACCTTTATTCGTTGTCCGTCTAGGAGCCCGGCTAGGGCTCCGGGAGGCCATAATCTCCTTTTACACCGGTACATGGTACATAACTCATCTGACACAGAAATCTTGTGCGCTTTCTTCAAAAAAACAAAATAGAAAGAGACAGTCATAAAATTTACCGCATCGAACAAGAGAATTGAACATTGCTAACAGTCTCTTCCACAGGTGCAATAGCATGTGTGCTGTTATTTAAAGTCGTACCAGTGTGGTGCATGTGTTAGTTTTGGCAAATTTATGACTTGGTGGCTGATTTGAAAGTTTCGGCGGCGATGGATCACAAAATTCAATACATTTTTCAACTTTTTATCCGAGTGACCTTATCATAACAGAGGCGCCATTCTTATAATTATTTTAGAACGACGCTTCATTATTTTTCCCGGTGGTGTGGGGCACTCAAAATAATACTTGTAACACCCGCGTGAAAGAAACCACGGATTTTATGGTGCTTTTGAAAGGCAAAACGCGGAACCACGCGGATCCGCGTTTAGGGTCTCAGAATAGCGATTTAGCAGCAGAAAGGGTGTTTTTTTTATAGGACTATCCTCGCTTTGGGTATTTAAAATTATCCAACTACAGGTGATGTATTCATTACTTACTGGCATAATATGACATCGATTTTACAAACCATTTTTTGTCGGCCGTATTTGTGCCCATCTTTACGGTTTTCGGAGCCGAGATCTGACCTTCTGGCGTTAGTTTATACCCGGAAGTAACGGATGAGTTAGGGCGTCCGTCGATAATTGCATCGAGCAATAATTAAAATTGTCGCAATAGTATAGTGGGTAGAAGGGGTTTTCGTGCACCCCCCTGAAATAAACTTCTAATCAATGTCTATATATTAGAAAAAATGCGTAGAAAACGATTACCTATGTTTAAAAAAACCACGTATCATTTTATGCAAATTTTTCAATTAGTATCCCTTAATACAGAAAAATACATTTTCGATTATCTCAGCCAATATTGGTTGAGAAATGAACAAATGAGGTTCCTGGAACCTATGTTTCAAGGGTCAAGATCACGATGGAACCATTCTGAGAATTACAAGATGTCCCCATGATGCCATATATGCAAAGTTAGGGTCGCCATTAGCTAAAAATCCATATTTGGGGATTCTTGGGCCATATTCCACATACCTGCCCAGATAAGATGAAGAGAACCTATGTTTTGAGGGGCGAGGAGAATTTATAGGTACTCATAAAGTATGTTCATGTGTCACTAACATGTCACATGCAAATACTAAGAATATGCAAATTAGGACCTTCAATATCGATAGTCTCGTTTTGGGGGTAATTGTAAGAATTGGTTGGCCAAGTGTGTAAAAAATTTAGACTTGAAGATCTATACATAATACTCTGGCGTGATGGGTGACCCCGTTTGGCTGGAGTTAAAACCAATCCAGATCCAGATATACTTTAACATTTCTCTTAATTCAAGGTATGCAATTATACAAGACTAATACGAGACTACGATACGGTGTTGTTTATCCATGCCGAAATAAAACTTGAAAGACGAACTATAACATCCTCCAAACTCCTCTGCCAACATGCAAGTTTGATATCTATTGCATCATTGTAGTTTTTAAATTTAAGGACTGGTAGTAGAACAGTTTACTTAGCCAAGACGTTTCTAAAATCATCCCAAAATCGAGATTATCAACATTTTAGACTTACAAATTTTACTCTTAAATAACTTAAGCATTTTCTCTTTAATCATTGTGTGCAATGATTAGAGACTAATTCCTTCCTTATCTTGTCAAAACACAGTGGTTTCTCAAATATGACCCCGCAAAGATAATGTAAGACTTAGACCGTGACATGTTGTAATCAGCCAAAGAGAAAACGTGCAGAAAATGATTCTTCGGTCTTCGATGACTCTCTTTCAACATGCATCCGCAGGGGCGGATCCAGCCTTGACTGGAGGGGGGGGTGGGGTGCCAAGAGAGAGGTCAAGATGCGATGGGAATAGCGGCGCCGGGGGTTGGTGCGGGAGGGTTTTCCCCCACCCTCGCTGAAGCGCGGAAGCTCTGCATTGTTATCATATGCAATCAAGCTTTTTCCAATGTATTTGATGGGAAATGTTACTAAATTCTAACTGTGGATGGAGGGTTGTTTCAGGACAATAAGTGATCAGGACAAACCGAGTATAATCCGGATTACATTGGAGCGTTTCATGGAGTTACACGCTACTCAATCTGGGGTGGGGGGGTGGGGGGGTGGGGGTGTTGCGAAGTGTTGGGGTGGGGTGTTAGTGGAAATGTGGTTTCTCACAACCCTCTCCGGCTCTTCAGATTTCTGAACCGTCATTAAAAATGGGTTACCCGGCGCACGCGACCCGACTTGTTTTAATCGTTTGTGATTTGTCCAAAAAATTACCTTTTCACATAATACACTCAAGGGGAGGGGCGACCAATTGAAAATGGAAATTGACGTTGAGTGTATTTCTGACCTTCCGCGCGAAGCGCTGAACCCTTTCAATGATCGCTTTCAAGAAACAATCTGAAATTCGTAAGCGTTTCTTCTCCTTATAATGCTTTACGATCTATTCAAACGGTATTAACACGAAAAATATAGTCCAAGTTAGATTTTGTTTGAATGTAATTATATGTGTAAAGTAAGCAAAGAGTTTAAAATTCTTAGGGTGGGACGGATTGGGTGTCTCCTCCCGGCGAAGCGGGAAGCCCTCCAATGTCACTTTCCAACACATTTTCTATACAAATTTATAGAACAATTTGAAATTACAAGTGGTTCACTTGATAATTCAGGTATGATCAACGGTCTTAAAATCTAGTTGATAGGGTTTAAGGGTTTTGTTTTTTTTTAAGTATGTTTAATTGACATAAACATAGTTAACGAGAAAATGAAGCCACAAAATTTGAAATATCTTAAGCCGGTCAATTTAGATCCCGTACAGAAAAATATTCCAAGGTATGTCTCTTTCATTTCTTTTCTATCAAGATGTTTTTTGCAATGTGATTGATGTAGTCCACTGAAAGTGCAAGAGAAGGTTTGTTGAGTGAGATGTTTTACCTGATGACTTGCCTTTAATGAGCGAGACATGGAGGGACTGAGTGAGAAGTTTTGGAATGGAAGGCTTTTGAGAGTAAGGGTCTGCAGGTAAACCTTGGGAAGCAAAAGTGCGTGAGTGGGTGTGGAGAGGGAGGTGGTAGCGATTAGACCCATGTGCTGTGTGTGGGAAGAGAGTTAAATCAAATCAGTGTGGTGTGAGAAATGTAGGGATAAGGTTAGTGGGTGTGGTGGATCAAGTGGCTGTGTACAGCTAGAGTGAGGTATGGATGGTGAAGTTTATGGATGTGGGGAGTTGTTGCAATGGGAAAAGATATCCTTTAAGATAAAGAATGGTGTATAATGAGTTGTGTGAATAGATGCAGTGATGCTGTATGGAGTGAGACGTGGTGTCCGATCGAAAATGAGATGGGATTCTGAGGAGGACAGAGAGAGCAATGCAGAGACGATGTTTGGTGTGAAGTTGATGGACCGGATGACTACTGAGGATTTGATGCAGATGTTGGGTTGGAAGAGGCGATGGACCGAGGCGAAATAGTGTACGTTTGGTATGAGCCATCGGTGTTGAGGAATGATAACACGTATGTGTGTAAAGGCTTTTGAGAGTTCGAGGGGGAGGTTGAGGAGGAGGGGCGTCCAAAAGACATTGCAAAGCAATTGGAGGAGAGATAGGAGGGTGGTGAGGATGGGGGTGCCTTGAATTGGGTAAATGAACGGAAGGGAGTAAGGCAGTTGCTGCGAATGTTAGGTTAATCCGGCCACCCCCTTGACGGGATAAAACCGTATTAAACTTTGTTTTTAGTAGTAGTAGTATTAAAAAATAGTGCATGTAATACTGCTGAACCTGAACTCGACGTAATTTTTCTGACCTAATTCGTAATACTAATTTTTATTAACACTTCATATTTTGAAAAATGAAAGAATCGCTTGAAAAGGAAGAAATATGAAATTTTTGTTAACACCTGCCCATTTTCTCTCTATTCTAGTGGATTTTCCACACAGTAACCACATTTGTATAAACGATATATACCTCACTCATATGGGTCAATGATATTCTTCTATAAAATGGTTTATTGCGGCACTGGTATGTTAAAGGTAATCACAAAACATTCTTCTCAAAACAATAACAATTAAAAGCCAGAAAACCGGTTTTCTTAACCAATTGTGTTTGCACAAAATATTGTACAAAATGATATGGAATCGGAGAAAACTTTCCATGGAGCAATAGCACTTTAAACAGATTTGAAACATATTTTTGGGATGGAGTTCCCTTCATCCATATTGGCAACAAAATCAACTTGATCAGATTGAACTTTCTTGTCAATGCCATGTTTTAAAGAAGATGCATTGAACATATTTTAAGTATTCCGGATAGAACTTGTCACTTCCAATATTGGCACAAATAACCCTGTTTCTAAAGACACTTTGATATTGCTATTGCCCCGCAGTCCACAAAGCAATTCTAACGTGCTAAACGTCGCTTCTTGAACTGGCAAAGAAAATATTATAATTATGTCTGTTGTCTTAGTTTTCAATGAAGTCTTCCTTCAGCGTTGATTTCTACCATTGAAGAATTGTCTTCATTTTTTCCAGCTTATGGCAATGGACAAAAATAGTTAAATTTAGAGAATAAAGTTATTGGAAATAGAGATCTTGTTTGCACTATCTGGACCAGGTGATAATTTACTTTTTGAATGTTTACAATATTTAAAATTAATAATCTGATATATTAGATTAATTGAATTTATGTACTGAGTATCATTGAATTCACTGAATCTGATTTCCTATTTACTCTTGTGAAGCAAAGTTCATAAAGATTTGTCACCATATTCAGACAAAATGATAGAACTGAAAACCCATCTTAACTGTATAGTATAAACGGGGTAAAATAGATCAGCTTACAAAATCTATCACATCTTCCTCATTTCTTCACCAAATTCCTTCATTTTTCAGCATAGATAATCAAATTCGTTACAGTTCGGCTCAATTTTTTTTTGTTTCTTCAAGTAAAATTTGTTGTTGATATACACTGTATTAAACATGGAATATGTCCTATAATTCAGCCTCAGAGAGTCGTGTTTATACCAATAAAATTTGTTAGAGTTGTCAGATGTAATTAATGTTCTTCCATTGAAAAGAGCCGGTTTTTTTGCATAAAACCTGCCATAAACAATTTAAATACCTTATGGGCAAATTAGATCCCTTATACAGAAAAGCATTTCAAGGTATGCTCTTTCTATTAAACATTGAAAATGTCCTGAATTCGATCCCAGAGAGTCGCGTTTTTATAAAATCTTTTAGAATTCTACTTTTTTCTTCAATACTAAAAATCGCCTAAAATCTCAAACAAGCATTTAAATTTTTATACACTCTCAGAAAAATACAACTTAGAACCTTTTTGTCCTCTATATGGAACCCTCAAGACTGGAACCCTCAAAATGGTTCTTAAAAATCTGAGAACCCAAAAAGCCCGCCAAAAAGGTTCCTAACAGAACCATAAAATATGCTATACAGGAGTTAAAGAACTCCTTTTGGTCCGAACTTTACAGGGTTCCATATAGAGGACAAGTTAAGAACCTGTTTTGCACCTTTTATTCTGCGAGTTATAGTGAGTTGTCATCATCATCATCAGTCGACTGCGCAGCAGGCGATCGCAAGTTTCCTCCAGTCACTTCTGTTTTGGGCCAAGTTGGAGATAACCTTTGGTTGCAACATGCTGTTTGTATCCCCAAGAGCTTTTGGATGTAGGTGAGATATGATGTTCTCTGTCGGCCTGGCTTCCTCTTGCCATGTGGTGGTGTGTAGAAAGCATATAACCTACTAAGAACTCCCTCTGGCATCCTTAGATTATGACCAAGAAAAGTAAGCTCCCTCAGTCTTACTCGGTTATCAGCTGCTCCTTACCTGTAGCAGCGTGATTGGGCATTTGGGACACGATTCAATGCGCTGTTGACGGTAGCATGAGTCTGTAGCAACATGTGCGAAAGAATTGACCTTACTCTCCAAATTGTTGGTCAGCACCCCAAGTTTCGCAGCCATATAAAAATACTGTCACGCATGTTGTTGAAGAGGCGTACTTCATTTCGATTGGTATTACTTTGACTTATCCATTCGCGCTCCAACTTCTCAACTGCTGCCCAGGCAAGGATTTTTCGTCTGTTAAGGTCTGGAAGCCATCATACAACCAAAGATATTGAAGTCGGAGACATGGTTGAGCACTCGCCATAAACTTAAAGCAGTGGAAGGGGTTGCAGTGGTAGTATGTACTCGGGCTTTTGACACACTGGATGTTGATAAGGCCAAATTCTTCAGCTGCCAGTTCTGTTCTTTGATAAATGGCCTGAGCGCGAGGGATTGAAGACTCCAGTAGAGCGAAATCTAGGTCGTTTAAGACTTTGGCTGGATACCTCTTGGACTGACGGGGATGTGTCATCAATCCGGAATCTGTATCTTTCGTTGCCTTTTGCAGAAAGTAGTCTATCGAACAATGAAAATAAGGGAGGCTAAATAATCTCCCTGCAGTACCCCTGTTGAAAACGCGGAAAAGGCTCCGAGATCTTTCCATCTACCCATTAACAGCGCTTTTGGATTCTGCTAAGAGAGGACGCCTATGGCTTTTACCAACTGTCGGGATACCATACGTGCCGAAGAACGAGAACATGGACCTTAAGTTGATCGAGTCAAAGGATTTTCTTCAAATCGGATGAAAGGTGAAGGTAAGGCCTCCATGGATTCTCCTTTGGATGTGAACCTGCTGTGCATAGCTTCTACCTGGGCGAAAACAAGCTTGGTTGGATCTTAGCATAGGATCAACATGCTCTCCTATTGTTAAACAGGATTTGTTGTAGGAGATTTCTGCCACTGACATCAAGGTAATTCCTCTTGTAATTATCATGCAGCTTGAGGTCTCCTTTCTTAGGCAAAGGAACAAATGATGTTAGGTGGATCACTGGTCGGGGGGTGTAAGAGTGGTTGGATGAAAACTTAAACGCACAACTTGTGGATGAACCATGAAACATTACCTCCCCACCACTCTGGGGTGCTCTGAGTTATCACTGTCCACTCAGGCCCTGTTGTTTTCATTCTTGAATTGCCTTTCTGGTTTCTTCGCGGGGGTGGGTCTTGGCAATAGAAGGTCGATCAGCAGGAGAAGGTAGGTCAGATGTTGGTGGACCATTTTTTTTTTCAAATCGTTGTTGATTAAGAGAGCTAACGAAGTATGCCCGCCACTCATCAAGAAGTGCTTTATCACTTGATGGGCGGTACCATCCTTTTGCTTGACCATTTGGTGGAAGATCTTCTATTCTGACCATCGAGATTCGTAAATTAATTTTCCGGTTGTATTACATTCACCCTTCTCATTTGCAACTTTCAAGTATCCATCTGTTTGTGAGTTTGGCTTTCAAAGATTCTATGATTAATCAGCCTCTTGCATTGAGATTCGTATGCAATGGGTTGTTCTAGCAATGAGGAATTTCTCTTGCCTTGTCTCGCCCTGTCTCAGCCGTAAGGTTTCTCAGACACCCAGCTAGGATTCCACAGGGGGCTGCATTGCCAGGGCCACTTCTTTGGCCGCGCTTCAACGGCTTCCTAATTAGGTTGTACCGTTCAGTGCTTGACAAAGGTGAGTCCAGTTCTGAAGGATCTGACCCTATTGGAAAGTTCGATTGAAGTTGGTATTTATGAAGAAGGATTTTGTAGGCTGCTTCCAGTCAAACTTCAGTATCTAAAGGTTTACCTGTTAGATGTTCTAAGGCTGGCTTGGAGACGGATGCTGAGTATTCTGTGATCATTGACTCACGCTCCACAGGTTGTAGGCTCTGCAGTTACGGAAAGAATTCACCCATTTGCCATTGACTATGATGTGGTTCCAGCTGGGATTTGGAACCATTTGGGTGCAACCAGGTCCATAGACGGCTGGCTTGGTTGGGGAAATCCTGCCTGAGCTGGCCTTAGCTGGTATCTGACAGAGTGACAACAAGCTCTCACCATTGGTGTGCGTTTCTCCTGGTAACATGAGACAACAACCTACTGGTAGTATCAGGGGGCTATCCTGCCCAATTCTGATTGAAGTCCACATTAGTAGAGGATATCATCCTCTTTTACAGTCTCAAGGTGTGCTTTGAGAGTGTCATAAAAGGTGTCCTTGTCTGTTTCACTAGCTTGACTCTGTTGGAGCTAGACAGTTGTTACTGTGAGCCGTGGAGTACCATGGAAAATAGCGGTTAGGATCCGTGGCTGACTGATTGTCACTAACAGGCATCTGGGACATGTGGGTCATGGCCAATCCGCCATGTCTCTGTTCTGTGCAGAGCTTAAACGAGTAACCAGTTTTTGTCTGACCATACGTCGTCAGTTGGTGATGTTGGGATTTACGCGGTGTACTGAATAAACAAATGTCAAGTCCTACATCGTGGCAGCCTGTGAAAAGTTACCTACTTTCTGTTGATGCAAAGGGCACAACGTGATACGTCGACCACTAAGAGAGGATTGAAAGTAGATAGACGAGAATATCAGGGCCGCAGTTTGTGATGGTGTGCCGAGTTTCCACTGGTCCGTCATAGAGTCATCCTTGGACGTCTGTAAAGCTACCTTAGGAAGTATTATTTGAGTATTTCTTGCGATTTTCGTAATCCAAATTGTTGCCAGAAATTATTTTATTCCGTCTGGCAAAAACTGCACGGGGGATTGCCCTGGACAGTTTAAGTTCCGGAAATAACAGCAGCCGGGTCTACTCAGTAAATTGTAGTTCGCCCCTGTCGTGAAAAGGCATGATTGGGGACGAAGAATTCAATTTATTCAGAAGCCATGTTGCTTCATGTTTTAAGCAGCCAAGTACGTGTTATCCATTGGCCGGTGGGATTTCTCCTCATTCGCCTCTGAAGTTGGAACTAAACTTGTTCTCATCCGCCAAGGTAATGGACAATACCCTTAAAGGGGCGGATATCGCTGTCATACCATGGCTGGAATGGAAGATGCTGAGGCATAGTGAAGGAGGATCAACCCGGTGTGAAAAAAACCTTGAGAATAAAGGCTAGCCCTACCAGAAAAAAGCACCCTGAAGGTAACGTTCTCCAGCAGTTTAAGGAACAAGTCCGGCCAGAACATAACTCACAGGATGCTCTGATACCACAGGTATTAACCCTACAACACCCCAAAATTGAACATCCAACACCTAGACACAACACCTTGGAGGCTGACAGCGGTCCTTCCCCGGCACGTCGCTGGCAGTACACGTCTACGGCCCTACGGTAGCAATCCTTGCAAAGATTTTTGAAAGCAAAAGACTGGCCAGACAGTGAGTTGTAAATTCTGGAAAAAATGAGATGTTGACCACCTAAGGATCTAAAAACGAGATAAGAAATCCATATGGAAAGGTTTACCAAAAGCAATATTGAAATCAACAAATAATATTAATGTAGACAAAAGGTCGGGCACTCTCGCGAGTCTAGGAGAATCGGTTTTTAGAAAACGCAATTTGCGGCAATTCCGCATTTTCCGCGCACCGATAAATTGGTATTTTCCCCACCAATCTGCGGCTGAAAATTGCCGAATCCGCGTAATTACGTACCCAAAATGTCCTGCTAGATATCATGTCCAAGACTTGCAAAAGTGTAAACAAATAATATTAATATTCAATCATGAAGACGAACAAAAACCTTCGCCCAAGCTTTACTCCTTACCCGGCCCTCTTTAAAATTTCACAATCATACCAAATAGGTTAAAAAGTAAATAATACCGCAAGCGTTTGCAATCAAATCAATGCTAATCATACAACCCGAAAAGTTGTGAATAAATATAGACTCACAGTTACTACGGCTACATCGAAAAAACAACGGCGAATCTAATTTTCTATGTGGTCTATTCACAGTAATTTCTCAACACCTAATTCTTACTGTTTGAGTAAATATGGAATATTAAAGACGAATTGGTCAAGCTTCGTTTACTGATTGAGTATACGTCAAAGGAACCACTCCACTCCTATCATATGTATTTTGGGAACATTCAAGCATCCATATTATATGTTCAAAGTAAAAAAAGTAAACAAAAACAACAATGGTAAATAATTCCGGAGTGTTTTCACAAAATATTTCAAGAAAATTACAAACCTATTGATTTTTCAAAAACGATAATGTGTTTATTTGCTCAAATTGTCATTTTCATATTTATTTGTAGGATGAAAAAAGTAAACATGGTAATTCGCCAGACGCGAAGCGGGTCGAGCGCGTTTAAGTTTTGAAACATTAAAATTCTAGTTCGGAAAAAAGACCATAACGCAAATTTTGGCGTAAGCCTATTTTTGTTTGGTTTGAGAAGTATAATTTTTCTAACGACCTGCTCTAAATTCGATGGAGTTGGTGAGTCTTTGGTGCACGTGTTGGCCGTTGCAAGGTAGAGAAAAATTGGTCGAGACGATCACGTCATTTCTCAAACCAAAAATAGGCCCTGAACTGAAATCAGGTCTGTAATAATTCTAGATAGCGGAAAATTTGGGAAATTTATGGGCTACAAAGTATTTGCCAACGTAAGTAAGTGTCATTGTCACAATGATTTTTTTTCGACGAGGGGAGGGCCGATGGTCCCCGCATCCGGTAAGCTGGCGGTAGGCCTTCGGGATTGGGGAGGGGGCCGGGGGTGGCATTTGATATTGTTCCCCCACCTAACAAAACGTGGGGACATGTCCCCCTCGTTCCCCACCGATTGACGTCCATAAGTGTATTTAATTCTTTTTCTGATTATCGATGTGAACTTGGTAAAATCAGTAAAATAATAGTCGTAATTTCGTAGTGATTTGCAGTCTGGATATTGGAAGTCTGTCGATGTTCCGACTCACAGAAAGGCATGGATGAGTCAACGTTAGGCGATCTGAACGGCGGACGGTATGCATGTTTGTTTCATGTTTTCTGGAGCGATGAGAATCTATAGATTTTTAGTCAAAATTGTAAGCAAACTCAGTGTCATTTCCTCTCTTGCATTTCTTCTGTAGAATGTTTCCTTCCAAAAATTTTCCGGCGGTCGGGGGGGGGGGGGTGCCTTGCCGGCAACCCCCCTGGATCCGCGCCTGCATCCGTCATGTTTTATCCATATTGTAACACAAAATCAAGGAGGCAAATAGAACGACTATGTTCGTGTGTCATGTGCCAACCAGAAAGCATTTGTTACAGTCTAGTCTTGTAGGACATTGGATCTCATATCTTCAAAAACAGTGAGATCTTACTGTTATCTTCGTTACCCTTGCTTTTGTGGGTGTGTGCTCTTTTAAAGCGGAATGCCAGGTTAATATAATTTACGCTTCAGCATATTATAAATACGTTTTTGTTTCAAATGAATGTTTTTCAGTCAGAAAAATGACACTATATTATTGATAACAAAGTAAAACGTTTATAATATCTTCCGTATGATTGCAGCCATTTGATCGGCCCACTAGAAAAATGGAAATCATGATGCTGTACAGTACATAGTGTGTCTTGAAATAAGTAACCAGTGAATGACATAACCAAACCTTTTCAGCTAATTATTCTGTTGAAGAACCCGCCCCTGTTTTTAATCGATTGTTACTGCTTTTCTACTGGACACACTATATAATCCGATTTTCTGACCAGGAGTACCCTAGACATTCCATAGACACCTGTTTTTATCTATTGACTTCTCAAGTCATCCAACGTCACCAATGCCGAGCAACGTCACCAATGCCGAACATGGCGACCTCCATGGGCAACATTTATTAGTTAATTCTGCTAATAAGGCAATCTATATTGCAGTAGATATTATTTCTTTTAGACCGCAAAAATATCTTTTAAAACATACTTAAATTAAAAATTAGCCTGTTAGTACACTTTAAGTATGTGTGTGTGTCTGTGAGAACCTGCTGAAATGCATGCAGAAGGACCAAATGAAAGACAATTTCTCCTTCACAAAGGTAGATCACCACAAAAAGTATGCAGTTGCATTTTGGGAATAGCTGTTTCTGAAGCTATTGCACAGACAACGTGGAAACGTGGACAAGTGTCACGGTGTTGCTCTCCTTCGTAGCAATATTCTGCAGGCTTCCAATGAGTCCATGATGATGTTTTAAGGTTTGATGTTTTTAAACGTAATATAATGATAAAACGTAATGACACGATATAACACAATTGTGTTGAGTTGTCGTTAAATTTTAATACTCACTCACTCACTCCAATGAGTCCATAGACCCTCGAGTTACGATTTTCTGGGTGGGGAGTCCAAGTTGCAGAGATGAGTGCCTAATCCAGGCACGGGCATCTTGCCTTTGCTGCCGATAAACCTGATAAAAAGCCATACAAAATATTCTTGCATGGTAGTATATAGATCGTGCCATTCTCAAACAATGGTGTGAATGATGAGCCATCAGGAAACTTTGGGTCAATGCGCGTGAAGTGAAATGGTGGGAGAACTTCTGGAGTGTTGACTTTCAAGCTAAGCTGACCTTGCAACTTATCTACCCCGGCAGCATTCTTCTGGCTTTCGACTTCATTTGCACTTCCTGTATTGTGATCCCTGCAGCACTGTTGACAATGTTGCTGCCATGGACATTAGTAGAGATTTATTCAAGATATCCATTTTCCCAGTGGAATACGATGTTGTCTTCTGTCATAATTTGAGGTCCATGTTGAGGCCTATGTTGATTCTTTGTCCAGGGCCTTGGGCAGGGCTGTTTCTAACTCTAACCAAAATCATAAACTGCCAGTGGCCAAACCGGTGCAGAATCATGGTGAGATGCTTGCTTTGGAACATATATCTGAGAGTGAGAGTATTGCAGAGTAATTTCCATTGTTCCTGTGGCACTGCACTGTACAGGTCTTGCCCATAGACGTTTAAATTTTGCGCTTATCTCTAAGTCGTCCTTACAAGCTATAACCATGCAGAGGAACCGGGTATGGTCAGCAGGTATGAATTTCTCAGATGCCAGCTCCATGTCGTCGACTGTGTTAGAGGCCAAGGAAGGTGTATGGACTCATGGAAAGCATGCCAAATATTACGAAGAAGGAGAGCAACATCTTGACACTCGATAAAGTTGAACCAGACCCATTTTCTGGGCCCATGATTCACTTTGCTCCATTTGCTCTTCCAAGAGGATGGGGGCGCTTTGTGGGTAACGCCTTTAATCTCTACTTTGTCACGGAAAATAAATTCTGGTGGGAAGATGGGTCCACCGGAAGGCAATCTACGAGGGGAGTAGGGGAGATGCCTCTGCGACGTTGATGCTTCCAGTTAATGTGTATCATCTCCCAGCAGACGGTGATATCCAACTCGTTCAAGATCAGAGTGTTTTGCTAATCACAGATAGGTATCTGATCACAGACTGATAGCATGCGATATGGGGACTTATACGATTGGCGGAGATGTCACTCCATATGAAACCCCTCCAATTTTCTGTTGCAGTTCCTTTAAATTTACTGAGGGTGTAAAACTGCCACGATGCAATGTGGATATCACGTGCATGTTGGCAGAGAGTCATTGGAGACTGTAGAGTTCCGTTCTTCATGTTTTCTTTTCGGCATGATAACAACACAGTATCTTAGTCTCGCATTAGTCTTGTATCATTCCATACCTTGAATTTAAGAGAAATGTTACAAGTATTATGTATAAGGCTGTCCCAAAAAATGTTAACACTCGGAACACAGGCATGTTGTAAATAACTAAAATACGCATGGGTCTCTGTTTGGTATGCTTTTTTTTTTTTTTTTTTTTTTGCTAATCACAGATAGGTATCTGATCACAGACTGATAGCATGCGATATGGGGACTTATACGATTGGCGGAGATGTCACTCCATATGAAACCCCTCCAATTTTTCTGTTGCAGTTCCTTTAAATTTAGAGAAAAAAAAGAGAGTCATTGGAGACTGTAGAGTTCCGTTCTTCATGTTTTCTTTTCGGCATGATAACAACACAGTATCTTAGTCTCGCATTAGTCTTGTATCATTCCATACCTTGAATTTAAGAGAAATGTTACAAGTATTATGTATAAGGCTGTCCCAAAAAATGTTAACACTCGGAACACAGGCATGTTGTAAATAACTAAAATACGCATGGGTCTCTGTTTGGTATGCTCTTAAAGCTAACTAAATAAGCTTTTATTTGCCGTTATTTCATTTCAATGCGATATGTAGAACAACAGATATGCTTCGTCAAAAGGAGAGTACAAATTCGGATTGGTCCGATTTGCAGTGGTTACATTTTGTAAGATTGTGTGAAACATGATTTTCTAACATACTCAAAATTGGGTTATTGATTGTGTTATTGATTGGTAATTGAAGCTATTGAAGATATTGACAATCCATTTTGAACTTCATTATTGTCATAAAGTGCGATCATTGTCTTTATGATCAGCAATATTATGTATTTTTCAAATATTAATCAGTTCACTTTCATTAGCAGAGTTAGTAGCCTATCAAATCGCTCAAAATTACCCAGAATGTTAAACCAAACCAAATTAAACCAAACAATCAGACACTTCTTTATTGGATTCCCAAGAAAATCTATGATTCAAGAGGCAGAATAAACAACAAAAACACGAAAGTAAACAAAAGAGAAAGAGAAACTTCTGATAATAAGCCTACATGGTCTAATAAACCAGGCAGAATTGGAAATAAAGACAACACTTGCGGGCCATACAGATTCACGAACCAGAATAGCAAGAACTCAGCCAACGTTTCTCTTTTTAGAAGAGCCATTGTGGTGAGAAACAAAACGATGAAAAGTTGCAAAAACACGGGTGGCAGGAATCTCGGGTCTTGTTCTTAAATAGAAAACACTGACAAAAATAATTTGTTTTCTTTTTAAGATGGAAAGAAGATGTGCCTATGAAAGCCAAGTGTATTCATTTGCCATCTTGCATTCCAAGTGTTCTAAGGCATATCTGTGTTAGGGGCTATCGGATTGGAAAAGAAATAAATGGCATATTAAGCTTATTTATTGCTTTAAATGGTACCAAACAAAGGACCCATGCGTACTTTTGTTTTTACGCAAAATGTCGTCTGCTAGTGTTAACACATTTTTTTGGGACAGCCTGTAGATGTGCAAGTCTAAATTTACGTGGCCAACAAAGTTTCTTCCATATACCCCAAAAACGAGAATATCGATTTTGAAGGCCCTAATTTGAATAGCTTAGTATTTTGAAGGTGAACATGTTAGTGACACATGAACATAATTTATTAGCACCTTTTAAAATTATCCTCGACCCTCAAAACATAGGGTCTCGTCATCTTAATCTGGGCGGGTATGTGCAATATTGGCCAAGATATGCCCAAATATGGATTTTTAGCTAATGGCGACCATAATTTGCATTTATGTTAAATTGTTATCATGGGCCGACATCTGGTATTTTCAAATGCGCCGTCCCATCTGATCTTTGCCCTTCAAAACATAGGTCCAGACACCTTATTGTTCATTTATCAACAGGATGCGTGCGATATATCGAAAAATGGATATTTTTAGTATGCGACCCTAATTTAGCATATTAGTCATCAGGGACAGACATCCGTAATTTCAAAATGCGTTCCATCTGGACTTTGACCCTCAAAACATAGGTCCAAACACTGATTTGTTCATTATCAACAGTATTGGCTGAGATATATCGAACAATTGTATTTTTCTGTAATGGCGATACTAATTTGCATAAAAATGATACGTGGGACCTTTTGATTTTTTTAACATAGCTAATCGTTTTCTACGCATTTTTCCTGATATAAAGACATTGATTAGAAGTTATTTCAGGGGGGTGCCACGAAACCCCTTCTACCACTAGACTACAACCTAGTGACTCGTAATTTTAAAAACATTAGTTACAAAAGTGAAAAACGAACGGTAGGCCTAACGGCAGCCCCAGAATAATGTCATAACTGAAAGCTCGATTTATATCAGAGATCATCATAAAGTCATCTTTATCGCCGATATATCCCTGAATATACCCAGGCCATCGTCACTTTTCCATTGTATTTCCTTAGCCCATGCAATGATCGCCCAGTTTTTGCGTAATCCGGCCCGGCCGAAGAAAGGCGTGTACGTGTCACAGCTTGGGCGGGGGTTTAGTGAACTAGCTTCTAATTGGTTACTTTCCCGATTTCGTATTTTAGTTATTGGCTATTGCGTTACTAATTAATTCAGCGGGTCATATAAATATTAGAAAATACTGATAAATGTAATAAAACAATGATAAATCAGTAGAAAAATGATGCTCAATTATAAATGCACATTTAAAAATATCATTCTTCAATTAAAGCAATGATTTAGTGATCGGCTAATTTGCTCAAAATATAAATGGTCAAAATAATGATTTGTAAACAAAAAGTTCATACTCTGGATGGAACAGACCCCCAAATTTGAGAATCCCATATTGCTAAGCTTAAAGGTCCACTGAACCCCTTGTCAAGTTAACCTAGCACTATCTGGTCCAGTTTCAATGTCAATCCTTGTTTAGGGGATATATTTCATAACAAATCCTCACTTAGGGTGTTTCAGCATTATCAGTCCTTGTTTAGGGTATATATTTCATCCAAGTCCTCGCTTAGGGTATCTTTGCTTGGGTAAAATCCTTGTTTAGGGTCGGTTTAAAGGAGTTTTGGCATCCTAGCTTAGGGTCCTTTTTGAAAGTCAATTCACGCGCGTGCTTACAACATTTACATGAGTGGCCCCCCGGGATTATTTTACATCTTTACATAGTTTCGAAGCTTTCAGCAGAATTTTATTTGGCTGAAATCCGTGATTGTATAATCAAAAGTTTTGAAGAGTTGAAAAATGAACATCAAAATCTCGTTTGCGCCAATTTTACCAGTGAAACCATCCCTGACAGCTTTAGGATTGATTTTTACTATACAAAAGCACAAGCGGTCAAAGCAAAATTTTGATGTTGATGTTTGCATGATAACTTTTGACTACAATCACCAATTTTCATGAAATGTTGTATTTGAATATACCCTCCAGATACAAATATTACTTTAAAATGGATGTCATCTACTGAAGTCAGCAACAAATCATATTTCACAAGAAGTTTTCTGGATAGCATATTTGCAGTTAAAATGGGATGCTATCTACGAGGGGTGATTGATAAGTTCTAAGCTTAAGGTAGAAAGAGATATGCTACAAAGCTAAAATTTACACCGTCTACAGTTTCATTCTTCAAACATTGAGAGTTTTGCCGGACCTATTGAGGCAATTACGCGAGAAAATTAAAGAGTTGAGGAATTCCTTTTTCATCTTTGGGAAGAGATAGTAGTCAGACAGGTGCCAAATCGGGTGAATAGGCTTGATGTTCTACCAGATTGAAGCCACACTGATGGATTGTAGTCATGGCTACCATAGACTTATAGCATTATCATGATGGAAGAGCATTCCCGATGTCAGCTTTCCTCTCATCAACTTTGTTTGATTACCTGCAAGTTAAAAATAGATTAGATATACACATGAAACTTCTGGAATGTTGAAGAATGAAACTGTAGACGGTGTAAATTTGAACTTTGTAGCATATCTCTTTCTACCTTAGGCTTAGAACTTATCAATCACCCCTCGTACTGAAGACAGCAATTTTTGCTGTTCACAAAGACTGCTGCACTAAACGTACTGCTGAAGATAGCTACATTCCATCTTTCAAACTGATTTAGGTTTTGTTTTAAGGCATCCAGTATACCTGTCACAAATCTATTCAACCTGTTATCTTAGTGCATAGGTGCTGCTATGTCGGCTTAAACTTCTCTAATTGGATGAAATCAATATACAATGGATTCCTGAGCACTAGTTAGCACGCGGTAGTTTTTGATCACCACCCATGCTCCAGGAGCAGGTCTCCCTCACTAACCTCAAAGGGCAGTTATTGAGTTTTCTTATCTTTTTTGGACTTAGAATTTTTCTGTCTAACCTGAAAAAAGAATGACAATTTCATATATTTTATATATTCGAACCCGAGACCACTGTATCATGAGATCAGATTTGCAATTCTAATCCTTGATAACATTTACGGAATAAATCGCTACTGCTATTGTGGTCAGCACTCAATATATAAATGAATAGCTACGCTCTGGAACGGTTGCCACAACCTATGCTCCAGGAGCATGAGCGGTGGTCAAAATCTCATACTTGCGCACGAGTTAGGTTATCACATGACATATACTCTTTACTGCTTGTGTTTCCATAAAAGGCAACACTATCCATTGTCAAGGCAAAATGCCTGTTACTATATTAACACAGAATATTGTGAACATTACATTCATCATTTAATCATCAAGTGTACAGTTTTATGAAACACCATCAAACTGAAGCCTAGCCATGCAGGAGGGAGTTCCCGTAACCTGACCCATCTGACACTTATTTTTGACACACTTATGAATTCGGAAACCTTAACGGAATAAACCCGTGCTTTAATCCGTGAAGGGTTTCCGAATTCATAAGTGTCAGAAAAAAGTGTGTCAGATTACGGAGATTCACCATGCAGGAAATGTGTACTCAATTTATCATTACATACATTATCTTATAGCTTCTATCAAGGCAGTAGTTTGAGCTATCTCTAGTTTCTTGTTCAGTCAATAAGAACTTGTGATCAAATTGCAAAGGAAAATATAAAATGACCTGCTAACATTTTATCCCCAATTTAATGAATAACAGCCGTTTTTGCCTAAAAATTAATGTTTGTTAAACAATGTATCTAAACATTTGGTAAAAATTGAATAGATTTTACTCAAACGTTTTGACAAATGTTTAATAATTTCAACATCTCTCAAACGTTTGTGCAATAATTGTTTGTCAATATCAGCTGCATATATTTTGGTAAAAAAATCAAATCGGCCATTTAAATTTTTATTTCAGCAATGTAAATATATTTATGTTCTCTTATTATGAGCCAAATAGCATACAAAAAGTCCTTCGGGAAAGTTTTTTTTTTCATTTTTAGAGGGAGAATTTCACACCGATTTTCAGTTTATCCCTGTTATGTGGTTGTGTTGATGTACCCCATCAATGACCAGAATTTGGGTAAAAAATTCCACCGACAAAGTGTTTTTTTGGGGGGGCACGTAGACCCCCTTATACACTAACGGGAGTGCGCAAGACCTCATACGCTTAAATGGACATAAGGGCATGAAAAAAAATGACCATAATGAACAAGGGACCCTACTGAAATCACTTCACGGTTTGAAAACAATTGGGATGTTTTACATTCTGCATAAAAAACAGTAAAAACAGTTGGGGTGGCAGCTTGTGGCAATTTCTAGAACAGAAAAAGCAAGGTGTTCACATCCCTGACAGAATTTACAGCGATCTAGCATGTTTTGCGACACATTCAAAAACATTCAGACCGGGATTCAGGCATTGTACTTTAGGCTTGTAGTAAGAGATTGATCTGGCAAGTGAAAGATGGATTAGCCGGGATTAGCATTATACAATAGCAATGGTCTGTGAGCTGATGAAAGCATGCTTTTCAAGTTGGTAAATGCTGGCAGTAATGTCAGCATCTTTGTTCCAGTAATTTGCCACATTACTGCCACCTCCCCCCGGAACTCTCCTGTTTTACTGTTTTTACAGAATGTAAACATCCAAATTGTTTTCACAACTAATGGAAGTGATTTCAGAAGGGTCCTTTTCATTATGTCAATTTTTTTCATGCCATTTTGCCCCTTTAATGTTAAAGAACATTCAACAATCCACCAGTTAACGTTTTTATTTACAAATTTAATGAATACAATCAAATCATTAATTCTTTTGGCCCCCTTTCTGTATGCAGCATATTTCAGGAACTTCTCTCCACTATGTCATCAAATTCTACATTGTCTTATGGCGTTGACGGTCAACTTCTGCAAATATAAAATAGACGAAACGGGCGATTAAAATGGTACTTATCATGATAAAACACACACACACACACACAAACACACACACACATACACACACACACACACACAACTACATATAGTAAGTCCTCCAAGAGCACGCTCACGAATCCTTTTCTATCGTTTTTGAGTCTTACCACATCAAGGGTTTTATATTTCAATGTGACGATCAAGAACAATTAAAATATATTCTCTTTTTATATTTATATAATATGAATATAAATTTGGTTTTGCCTTTGATGAAGGTCCTTCTAGGGTCGAACCTCAGTCCCACACTCTAGTATATTGTGTTTACCTACACAGGCTATTTTGTGGAGAAGCAGTTGGTAACACGATCAAACCACGATCTAATCTAAAAATATTAAAAGTGGTAAGGTCACATTTACTTACAAGTTTTTTCCTGTCACTGTTACTCATGGATAGTTTCCTTTGCAGCTCATCCAGACGTTCCATTGTAGTAACTTGTGGACATGTTCTGCCTGCAAATCATTGAAGTGTTTATGCATGACCTGGTAGAGTGAGTTACATATGTCTACAAGAAGATGCAGCATACGTTTGTGAAATTCTAAAACAATGATTCAAAATTGTAAATTAGACCAAGTAAAACATGGTTTGCCGACAGAAATACTCTCATTCCAGACACACATGCTACATCCTTGATAACTTTTGTAATTTATGAAATTTAATTTTCATCATTTGTACAGAACTTTTTATTTAAAACACGCAAAAGAGTAATGCTCTTATTTCAAACTCAGTGTCGTAGCATCATAGAGGCTTGGAGGGGTGAAAGCGCCTCCAACTATTTGGAAATTTTGACCTGTGCCACCCCCACCCACCTCCATGATTTGAAATCAGACACAGTGCCCCCCTTTCAATTGGATGGCTCACGCTACGCAAATGTCACTATACGCGTTCAGAATAATTAAAGTGAACACTCTTCTTCATCCTCTCCATCTTGTAGTATACTACAAGGCCTACTACTGCTATTATTGTTATATACTACTACTATTACTTTCCGCTCCCCTCCTCTCTTATGTCCCTCTCCCACACACCATTTACGTGTCGTCTTGGCACACAGCGCCGGCCATTGTTGAATCTTGGCAAACCTTGGCAAATCTTAACTGCGCTAGGGAGTTATCAACCACATCATAATCGGCTAAGCGTGGGAAACTCCACGTACACACAGTGTCAGATAGCGTTGATTCGGATTTTTTGTGCATTGCGGTACACTGGAGATTGCGCAAAATACTTGGCCTATCGTAACGATTTACGCACCAAAATATTCCTAACTAAATTGTCTAGTTAGCTGACTAGTTTATAATATAAGTTTATTTTTGGCAAAAGACGAAAAAACGTGAAAAATACGATCCATACAAGCATTTTCTTACCTTATCAGCTCGTATCAGCTGGCTCAATTCTCGATTGCTGCTGTCAAGTCATGCCACACGTCAGGCTTACAAAAACTAGTGAGCTAAGGGGTCTTTTTGTCAGGAACCCGTTTCTAACATCAGATTGACCACCTGATTCGTTGATTTCGCGATATCCAAGGTACCGCGAAACCGTTTTTTCATTCCTTGTTCAAAACTAATCGCATTAGCGATGCGGATACGGAATAGGTGGCGCTGTGTCCCAGCACTAGAGATGCTATGGGAGCGTAAATGGTGTGCCCCTCTACTTCAATTGTTACTGATTTTAAAGGGACATAATGGCATGAAAAAATTGCCATAATGAAAAGGACCCCTACTGAAATCACTTCCCCGAGTTTGAAAACAATTTGGATGTTTACATTCTGTAAAACAGTAAAAACAGGAATAGTTCCGGGGGGGGGGGTGGCAGTTTGTGGCAATTTCTGGAACAGAAAGGAAAAGGTGTTCACATCTCTGACAGAATTTACAGTGTATCTCGCATGTTTTGCGACACAATTCAAAAGCATTCAGACCGGGATTCAGGCATTGTACTTTAGGCTTGTAGAAAGATATTGATCTGGCAAGTGAAAGATGGATTAGCCGGGATTAGCATTATACAATAGCAATGGTCTGTGAGCTGATAACAACATGCTTTTCAAGTTTAAAAAATGCTGGCAGTAATGTCAGAATCCTTGTTCCAGTAATTGCCACAAACTGCCACCTCCCCCCGGAATTCTTCCTGTTTTTACTGTTTTTACAGAATGTAAACATCCAAATTGTTTTCAAAATCGTGGAAGTGATTTCAGTAAGGGTCCTTTTCATTATGGCAATTTTTTTGCCTGTTTTGTTTTTGTTTTGCAAGTGTTAACTAGGTTATTGACGTAACCATTTATAACAATTACGTTACATGAGTCGAGGCAGTTAGTATTAATTTCAACCATTTATAACAATTGAAATTAATACTAACTGCCTCGACTCATGTTATCCTTGTGGCGTCGCTTTGAGGTCGATGGTCCAAGGTCATTTTCAAAATGTCCACTTTCCTCTCCTTAAAATTCAAAATATACATACGAACATAGTTATGGTTCTAAAGGCGTAATAAAATAAGCAAAAAATAAATTAAAATGACAAATATCTCAAAGTTTAAAGTGAATTACACATTCTATGATGTTATCAACTAGAAGATATATTTGTTTGCTTCTTGCTCCTTAAACGCATTCTTTATCATGCATAAATGTGGTAATATTGGCTGGCGCCCAGAAGCTCATTGAAGCTTGAAGAAAATGTTCAAGCGCATTTTTAGTTTGGATCCATATTTCAATCATAAACATTCCCCTAATTTTCTACTTGATAACTTCATTTGATTTTGTTACTGAATTGGTATTATATCTATCTAGTACATCTTAATGTCAGTATAGTCATTACTCGATCATCCCTTAAATCCTACAAAATCAATGGTAATTAGCAATATAAATTACAACCAGGTTCCCTTTTTAAATCTAATAATAGGAGTTTATGATTGATTTTCTCCATTGCTGTCCACCCACGTTGTCCAAAAAAGTTTCAGGCACTTACAATTTGTCAACATTAACCGAGTCTGGGTATCTACAAACTCATTTAACACAGATTTGGTGTCGTACTCTAAAGCTAAGCTATACACAGTTTCATGTCATACATATAAAAGCAAGTAATGACAAGCAATTTTTTATCATAGTTTATTGAGCATAATTATATGACGAACAGATATCCGGATGAACATTTGGATAGATAGAAAGTGAGTATTATTTAAAAGTCTCGTCAAACACGATACAAAATCGTTATTAACCATACCTCTTTCTTTTCATGCTTGTCTCGGTGCGACTAAAACTGCTCTTGGGTCTCAAAAGGTTCTGTGTTCAAATCCCGGGGTTCAATCCTTGTTCTGCGCATTAAATAATTCATAAATATCATATCATTGTTGTTATATATTATTTTTATATCAAATTGATGTTTTATATTATTATACCAGTAATATAAATAATATTACTATTAACACTTAACTGCGTAAGGGTGGTTCTTAGGGGTCAATTATTTGTTTCGGCCTGCATTATTTTAACACTGCAATATATTTGGTTTATATTTTTGTATTTGTGTAACTTTTAGTTGCGCTTGCATTGAAGCAAAAAATTCAAATTAATCGCGTCGTTTTTGCATTAATTAGCATGGGTCCCTAGGAGCCCCCCTTATGCACTAACGGAAGTGCCCATGACAAAAAGTTACTGTGATTCCGATTTTCAAAATGCATACACCTAGTGACATAATGAAAGTAAATAATTAATCAAAAAATTATTGTATAGTAGGCCATTGGTACCATAATATTTACAAGTAACACTAATGTGGTAAATATAGTTCATTTTTCACCAATTTAAGCAATTAGCACAGATCTAGGTGAATCAATGCCGTAGAAAATACAAAAACTAACTGGTGTCCTTTGGTGCAAAATTAAAATCAATGTTCTGCCCCTAATTTTCTTACTGACCAAAATTTATTTCTTTATTGTTGATGTCTTTGAAGCCTTCTAACATGTGATTGATTTCATCTAAAAATCCTTAATTAAGGAAAGTGGTTATACAATGCATGGGTCCCTAGGACCTTCCATGCAAAACGGAAGTGCTAACCCCTTATGCAGTTAAGTGTTAATACAATATCGTTTAGATCTTTTATTTCACATGCTAGCTTGTTTAGGATTATTCTATCGTAATAATGAATAAATATGTCATCGTTCTGCCTATATCAAATTACGTAATTGATAAATTCTAATCGTTTCTCACATCCACCTGAAAATTCTTCAAACAAGCTCTGTGAATCTCCTTCCTACTTACGTGGTTACCTGGCTGCCTCCGTCATCTCTGGTGATTGGCGACCATACATGCAGACCCTTTGGTCTCTTCTCTCCATGCTCTTCTGTCCTGTGCTAGTCTCTTGGCTTTTGTGAGTCCTGTCCACTTCCTTGATGTTATCAAACCACTACTTCTTTCGGCGACCTCTTCCTTTTTCCTTCCACGTATCCTGCAACGATCTGTGCTGCTAACGGGCTCCTACTTGCACATATTACATGACAATCTGACAATCTTTCCCAGCTCTCTGTTGGTGTCCATGTTCAATTCTTGCACGATACAAGTTGTCTTTTTCCTCTAAAACCACATTTCAGCCGCCATTATCCTTCTTCAACAAACTAGAAAACTATGCAATGTATAAGTATGTCTTGTATTCCATCAAGTCACTACAAGGATTTAAAAAAAATATGCATAAAATCAATATGGCGGCATGCACGCTGCTTTTTGAAGACTGTTGTTTCTTTTAAGCTAATACTATTGCATAACTACCTCATAAATATTAATCAATTTCTTCAGGAATACCATTTGCTTATCTTATTTCGAATAAACCTATTACATAACAAACTTGAAATAAATTCACGCATGGTTTGACCATTCTTTGGTAGCAATATATAGAAAAATTGATCAAAATTAATTTCGAAGTATCTTGAAATTTACCTCAGAAAAAGCATTTAAACTAATAATTGCAAATTTTTGATTCCAGATGTATGTTTGAAGAATATAGTGTAACTATAATTACAAATGTATGATATACATTTATACAAGCTGCAGTGATTTCTTCAAACACACACCCGGATGAAGAAAAACAAAATAAGCACAAAATAAATAAATAAAAAATAAAATCAAATGGCTGTTTAAAGTTAATTGCCAATACATTTTACACGGCTATGTATTTTACATATTCTTTCATCATGTTTGGTTGACACCTAGCTTACTTGGATGTTCCCATAGTAAACCTACCCAAAATGTAACTTATGTGTAAAAAATTCAAACTGGGTAAACACCAACTTTGAATTACTTTGATTACATTTATGTTCAGTATTTTCTCTATTGGTGAAGAGATAATTTAAGAATTTTCAGTTTTTGAAAATCGTTGTACAGTGGGTCTATGGGGAAAATGTTAACGGTTGTAACATTTCCCTGACGTACGAACCAAAGCCTATCTTCGAGAGACCTAGAGCGACCCTCACCCACTGCCAAACCAGAGCGATCCTGCTGAACACGACCAGAAAACTCTCCGTAGACCGAACCAAACCAAATCTCCTAAGCCTAGTGAACCACAGCGACCTCCCTTGTTAACCGGAAGAAACTTCCCTTGTGAACCAGACGATTATATTGACGTACAAAACAGAGCATATCTCCACGACGAACCAGAGCGAACCGTCCCTGGTGATACCGGGGCATCCTCCCTGGTGAACCGAATAACTTCCTGTTGACTAGGCGATTTCTCCCTTTTTTTCCTCCCTGATTAAGAACCAGAGCACATCTCCGACGAAGGAACGAAAGTAAACCTCCCTGATGCAACCAGAGCTTCCTCCTTGAAGAAGAACTTGTTTAGTGGTGTAGAGATTGGCCTTCACAGGACGGTTCTCTACTTCTCCCCCTCCCTGGTGAACCAGAGCGAACTTTCCTGGTGAACCAGAGCGAATTTCCCTGGTGAACCAGAGCGACTTCCCTTGTGAACCGCGTGCGTGCGTGGCTGGAATCGGGCGAGCTCTTTGACGAACGAACCGGTGCGAGTCTCTCTTCTCTGCACGAACGAATCGGAAGCAACCTTCCTGACGAACGAACCGGAGCGAATCTCCTTAACGAATGAAGCTGAGCGATCTCCTTACGACATGAACCTGATCGAATCTTATGATATTGAACCGGAGCGATCTACTTGACAACGAACCGGGCGAATCTCTCGACGAACGAACGAGCGAACCTCCTCTACGAACGAACTGGAGCGAACCTCCCTGCGAACGAACCGGAGTGACTTCGCTGACGAATGACAAAGAGCGAACGTCCCAGACGAACACGCCAGTTGCGAAGCTCCCTAGTGAAGACATCATAGGGAATTTCCTTGCGAGCAGAGCGATCCTCCCTGACGTACGAAGCAGAGCGAACTTCTGGCGAACTATAGCGACCTCCTTGCTAACCAGAACGAACCTCCGCGTCTAAGCAGAGCGAACGTCCTAGGCAAACCAAGCGATCCTCCCATGACGGAGGAACCATAGCAACATCTCTGAATGAACTGAACCGGAGCGATCTCAATGAATATTGTAACCGGAGCGAATCTGCCTCGACGAACGAACCGAGCGAATCCTCCTCGCCGAACAACGAGCGAACCTCCTCGACACGATTGGAGCGAACCCCCCTGCGAACCGGAGTGAACTTCGCTGACGAATGAAAGAGCGAACGTCCGACGAACACGCATGCGAGCTTCCTATGAGAATCATGCGAACTATCTTGCGAGCAAGAGCGAATACCCCCTGACGTACGAAGCAGAGCGAACTTTCCTCTTACTGGCGAACTAGAGCGAAAACCTCCCTTGGCTAACCAGAACGGAAACCCCCGCCGTACTAAGCGAAGCAACGTCCCAGGCGAACCAAAGCGATTCCTCCATGATTGGGACCCATAGCACATCTCTGAAGAACAAACCAGGCGAATCTCCCCGGGGAACCAGAAGCTGAAACCACCATGGTTCCTCCTCGGCGATATGCTTGGGTTTTTCGTAACGTCAGGGATGCCTCGCTCTGTTCAAAGCCAGGGAAGTTTCGGTCATGGTTCGTCAGGGAAATTCGGCTCTGCTCGTACGCCACGGAAGGAGCGCTCTTGTTTGCCAGGGAAGTTTTTCAACTATGGTTCGCTCGTCAGAGGGCTTCGCCCGGGTGTTGCGTCGTTCAAGGGTGCGCTGGGGTTCTCTCCTGTTTCGTTCATCAGGGAGGTCCGCTCGGTTGTGTTCGTCTGGATTTTCCTTCCGGGTCGTTTTGTCAGGAGATTCGCTCCGGTTCGTTCATCAGTAAGGTTCGCCCTGGTTTCGTTCATCAGGAGGTTCTCCCCGGTTCGTTGGTCGCGAGGTTCGTTTCCGGTTCGGTGTTCAGGGATGTCATCTGGATCGTTCGTCCAGGAATATTCGCCCTGGTACGTTCGTCAGAGAGGTTTCGCTCTGGTTCGTCAGGGCCCTGACAAACGAACTAACGCGAACCTCCTAAGGAACGAACCGGAGAAAACATCCTGACGACCGACTCAGAGCAACTTCCCTTGCGAAACGAACAAGAGCGAACCTGCCTGATGAACGACCCGGGGCGAACCTCCCAGATGAACGAACCGATGCACAATCTCCCGATTACGAACCGGAGCGAGCCTCCATGACGAACGAAAACGAAACGACATCCCTGACGAACGACCCGGAACGAACCACCCTGATGAACGAACCGAGCGAACCTCATGAAGAACGAACCAAGAACGAAGGTCCCTGGCGAACGAAACCCGTGCGAACTTCCCTGGCGATCAGAACCGATCTCCTAGACGTACGACGGCAGAGCGAACCTTCCTAGCGAACCAGAGCGAACCTCAGCGAGGTTCTGTCTGGTTTGCCAGGGAGTTGCCCTGTTTCGTACACAACACGGAGGATCGCTCTTGTTTGCCAGGGAAGTCACGATGGTTCATTCCTCAGAGGGCTTCGCTCCGGTTCGTTCTTCAGGGAGCTTTGCTTCGGTTCGTTCATCAGGGAGGTTCGCTCCGGTTCGTTCTTCAGGGAGGTTCGCCTCTAGTCGTTCGTCAAGGAGACTCGCTCCGGTTCGTTCATCAGGAAGGTTCGCCCTGGTTAGTTCATCAAGGAGGTTCGCTCCGGTTTGTTCGTCAGAGAGGTTCGTTCTGGTTCGGTCGCCAGGGATGTTCACTCTGGATCGTTCGTCAGGAATATTCGCTCTGGTACGTTCGTCAGAGAGGTTTCGCTCTGGTTCGTCAGGACCCTGACAAACGAACTAAAGTTTTTTTTTTTTTTTTTTTTCTTCAGGGATGTTCCTTCCGGGTCGTTTGTCAAGGAGACTCGCTCCGGTTCGTTCATCAGGAAGGTTCGCCCTGGTTAGTTCATCAAGGAGGTTCGCTCCGGTTTGTTCGTCAGAGAGGTTCGTTCTGGTTCGGTCGCCAGGGATGTTCACTCTGGATCGTTCGTCAGGAATATTCGCTCTGGTACGTTCGTCAGAGAGGTTCGTTCTGGTTCGGTCGCCAGGGATGTTCACTCTGGATCGTTCGTCAGGAATATTCGCTCTGGTACGTTCGTCAGAGAGGTTCGTTCTGGTTCGGTCGCCAGGGATGTTCACTCTGGATCGTTCGTCAGGAATATTCGCTCTGGTACGTTCGTCAGAGAGGTTCGTTCTGGTTCGGTCGCCAGGGATGTTCACTCTGGATCGTTCGTCAGGAATATTCGCTCTGGTACGTTCGTCAGAGAGGTTTCGCTCTGGTTCGTTCATCAGGGAGGTTCGCTCCGGTTCGTTCATCAGGGAGGTTCGCTCCGGTTCGTTCTTCAGGGAGCTTTGCTTCGGTTCGTTCATCAGGGAGGTTCGCTCTGGTTCGTTCATCAGGGAGGTTCGCTCTGGTTCGTTCATCAGGGAGGTTCGCTCTGGTTCGTTCATCAGGGAGGTTCGCTCTGGTTCGTTCATCAGGGAGGTTCGCTCCGGTTCGTTCATCAGGGAGGTTCGCTCCGGTTCGTTCTTCAGGGAGGTTCGCTCTGGTTCGTTCATCAGGGAGGTTCGCTCCGGTTCGTTCTTCAGGGAGGTTCGCTCCGGTTCGTTCATCAGGGAGGTTCGCTCCGGTTTGTTCGTCAGAGAGGTTCGTTCTGGTTCGGTCGCCAGGGATGTTCACTCTGGATCGTTCGTCAGGAATATTCGCTCTGGTACGTTCGTCAGAGAGGTTTCGCTCTGGTTCGTTCATCAGGGAGGTTCGCTCCGGTTCGTTCGTTAGGGAGGTTCGCTTTAGTTCGTTTGTCAGGGTCCTGACGAACCAGAGCGAACCTCCCTGATGAACGAACCGGGGCGAATCTCCCTGATGAACGAACCGGAGAAAACATCCCTGACGAACGAACCGGAGAAAACATCCCTGACGAACGATTCAGAGCAAACCTCCTTGACGAACGAACAAGAGCGAACCTGCCTGATGAACGAACCGGAGCGAGCCTCTTTGACGAACGAACCGGAGCGAACCTCCCTGAAGAACAAACCGGAGCGAACCTCCCTGAAGAACAAACCGGAGCGAACCTCCCTGATGAACGAACCAGAGCGAACCTCCCTGAAGAACGAACCGGAGCGAAGCCCTCTGACGAACGAACCATAGTGAACTTCCCTGGCGAGCAAGAGCGATCCTCCGTGACGTACGAAGCAGAGCGAACTTCCCTGAC
>JAMKCH010073195.1:0-13597 GCA_023653785.1 Ophioderma brevispina | reverse complement strand
ATATTTATTCATAAGTGTAATAGTTACAATAAATACAAGTTTGTAGACACCGTAAACTAGAAAACAAAATGAAATTTTTAACATGTTCAATACGTTTCATATAATTCGTACGATTCAGAATTTAAAAAAAGAAAAATTTACATTTTAAATGAAACTAACCGAATTCCAAATGGCAGGACTGGCTTTCGAACGCGAAACTTCCGCTTATAAGGCAAGATCTTTACCTGCTACGCCAATTCGCTCTTTAAATCTCGTGATGAGGATGGTGCTGATGATGATGATACATGATGATGATGATGATGAGACGACGACGACGACGAGCATGATGATGATGTATGATGATGATTAAAGGCATCTACAAAACACGCCAAGATATAATTGGGTATGGCTCTACAAGTTTACTGCAAAACAGAGAAAAACCCCTTGTATACGTGAAGTGATCCGTTATTCAAACGATTGATATTTCACCCTTGTCCATGACATCAGATAATCCAACGGTAAAATTCATTTTCATCAAGAATGAATGATCTCTGAAAATTGTTCTTTAATTAAAAATCAAACGCTACACCACGACAAACCCATATGAAAAAGATCTTTACTCCTGTCAGTCTCTATTGTTAATATGGAGTATCGTGGCATCATCATTGATTTAAGTGTGTTAGATTGGTAACTGTTCGTCGATTCATTGATTTTAAACATAGTTTAGGTTTGAAACGGAAGATCAGTGTAATGAGCATTTGGTTAGATGCAAAGATCTCGCCTTGCACGCAGTAGGTTCGCGGTTCGAAATCAAGGCCTTCCCTTTCGGAATCGGTTTTTCATTTGAAATTTAAAATCTTAACCTATGTATCAAATAAGCGCGTAACCCTATAGAAAAGTATTTAATATGTTAAAATCCTTTTTTTTAAAGTTAGGTTCTTCTAAAAATTTCTTTGTTGTTAATATTACACGTATGAAATAAATATTAAGTTGTAACACATAAATAAGGGACACTTTGTGGCGCGGAAAGCACACTGTCATATTGCATACAATTGCTGCTAAACCCATGAATGTAGCTAAAAACGCAATGAAAGTATGCCTATGCTGATTAAAAGTGACCATTCCCTAAGTAAGGCAGGGAGGAAGTGTAATTTGATATCAGATGAAACATCTATTTGGACTATATTGTGTACAAGTTTCGTTTCAATATTCATTTATGTAATTGAAATGACAGGCAATTAAGTTAAGCATGAAATCATCGTTCTAAAAGTACGCTACAATCTTAGCCAAAAGTGTTGGAACACTTTCTAGCCTACTTCAAAATTCCCCCCCTCCCACCTGGCCATGTTGAATCCTGACTTTTGTTCTTGCAACCCTTACAAGACCCAAAATTGTTGGTGGGGATAGGGAGGGGGATGGATAGAATGCTCCAAGCCTCCAAACCCAAGTCGACATGATTCCCTATAATCTTTTTACGGAGGAATGCGGCAAATAATCGGGGCAACAGAGCAGTCGTGTTCCAACACAGTTTGGCTAAGAAGTGTGGCGGCCGAAGTGAAAAAAAAAATATCTAACTGTACATTTGTCCTCAAACTTCTTAATTATGACAGCGATTACAACGAAATTTAGGTCACATAAAATAAACATATGGTTAAAGTACATTGACATGGAAAATGAAATCGGCGGTCAACTTAGGGAATGGTCAATAAAAATGTACTCGTCGCATATTTGGGCTCAAAGTTGTCCATATAGACAGAAAAGGCCTCTGATTAATGGGTGTTAATACTAAATGAAAATCTAAATAGTAAACGCATTAATCAATAAAACTTCCACGATGTTACAAGGGGAGCAATATAATACACGTGATTAATCAATATAAGCAAGAAAACTCCAAGGACATTCATGGCGCACATTCGGCATTGGGTATAATGAATATAGGCATGAATTAAACAGTATTGGAGTTCATGTGGAGAGGATTGATGATGATGATGATGATGATGATGATGATGACGACGACGACGAACGAGACGATGACAGTGTGATTTCCGCGGGCACAACGGTATTATTTTGTGTTTAACACTTAATATTTATTTGCATAAGTGTAAATAGTTACATAAATACAATTTCGTAGAAACGTAACTAGAAAAAAATGAAATATTTTAACCTGCTTAAACGTTTCATATAGGGTTATGCGTTTTATGTGATACATAGGGTACGCTTTACATTTTAAATGAATAATAACCGATTCCCAATGGCAGGACTTGCTTTCGAACGCAGCGAAACTTCCGCTTATAAGGCGAGATCTTTGCCTATACGCCAATTCGCTCTTTACATATCGGTGTGACTGAATGTGATGAGGATGATGATACATGATGATGATGATGATGATGACGACGACGACGACGACGACGATGATGATGATGATGATGTGATAATGATGATGATGCTGATGATGATGATGATTAAAGGCATCTACAAAACCACGCCAAGAGAAATTGGGGTATGGCTCTACAAGTTTACTGAAAACAGATGTAAACAACCATTGTTATACCGAAAGTGATCCGTTATCAACCGATTGATAATTCACCTTGGGTCCATGACATCGAGAATCCACGGTAAAATCTATTTTCAAAGAACTGAATTATCTTCTGAAAAATTGTTCTTAAATTAAAAAATCCAACGCTACACCACGACAACCCATATGAAAAAGATCTGGATCCTGTCAGTCTCTATTGTTAATATGGTGTATCGTGGCATCATTATTGATTTACGTGTGTAGGATTGGTTTACCGTTCGTCGATTCATTGATAAACATATTTTCGGTTGAAACGAATGATCAGTAGTAATGAGCGATTTGGCTTAGAGGGAAAAGTCTAGCCTTGCAAGCAGTAGGTTCGCGGTTCGAAATCAAGTCCTCCTTCGAATTCGGTTATGTTCATTTGAAATTTAAAATTTAAACCTATGTTATCAAATAAAAGCGCGAAACCCTATATGAAAAAGTATTTAATATGTGAAAATCCTTTTTAAGTTAGCGTATCTTCTAAAAAAGTTTTTGTTGTTAATATACAAGTATGAAATAAATATTAAGTTGGTTTTAAACACAAAAATAGACACTTTGTGCCGCGGGGAAAGCACACTGGAATATTGCATACAATTGCTGTTAAACCCATGAATGTAGCTTAAAACGCAATGAAAGTATGGCCTATGCGATTAAAAGTTACCATTCCCTTAAGTAAGGCAGGGAGGAAGGGTAATTTGATACTCAGATGACACATCTTATTGTACCTATATTGTGTACAAGTTTCGTTTCAAGATACATTTATGTAATTAAATGACAGGCAATTAAGTTAAGCATGAAATCATCTTTCTAATATACGCATACAATCTTAGCCAAAAGTGTTGGAAAACAATTTTATAGGCCTGTACCTTTTCCAAAAATTCCCCCCTCCCCTGGACAATGTTGAATCCTGAAATTTGTTCTGGCACCCTACAAACCCAACATTGATGGTTGGGGATAGGGAGGGGTGCATGGATAGAGAATGCTCCAAGCCTCCAACCCAAGTTGACATGATTTCCTATATATTCTCTTTAAGAGAAATACGGCAATAATCGGGGCAAAAGAGCAGTCGTGTTCCAACACATTTGGCTAAGATTGTGTCTCGAAGTGAAAAAAAAATCATCTAATTTTACATTTGTCCTCATAACTTCTAATTTATGACAGCTATTACAACGAAATTTAAGGGCACATATAACCCGGAAAATAAACATACTGGCGTAGGTCATTGCATGGAAATGAAATCGGCGGTCAACTTAGGGAAATGTGTCAATAAAAATGTACTGTAGCGAATATTGGGCTCAAAATCGTCCATACAGACAGGAAAAGGCTCTGAATTTAATGGGTGTTAATAGTAAATGAAAAATTAAATAGTAAAAGCATAATCAATAAACTTCCACGATGATACAGGAGCAAATATTACACGTGATTACTGAATATAAGCAAGAAAACTCCACAGGAATTTCTGGCGCAACCTTCTGGCATTTGGTATAAATGAATATAGGGCATGGAATTATTAAAACGTAGTGGATTTCATGTGGATGAGATTGATGATGATTGATGATGAGGATTTGATGATGATTGATGACGACGACCGACGACGATGACGATGGTGCTTCCGCGGTACAAAGTGTCTTATTTGTGTTTAACAACTTAATATTTATTTTCATACGTGTAAATAGTTTACAATAAATACAATAGTAGACACGTAAACTAAGAAAAAATGAAAATTTTAACCATGTTCAAACGTTGGGCATATAGGGTTATGCGCTTTATGTGATACATAGGTAAGCTTTACATTTTAAATGAAAAAATAACCGAATTCCAAATGGCAGGACTTGCTTTCGAACCGCGAAACTCCGCTTATAAGGCGAGAGCTTGACTCTTACGCAATTCGCTCATTTACATATCTGTTGCTGATGATGGTGATGATGATGATGAACATGATTGATGCTGATGATGATGACGACGACGACGACGACGACGATGGATGCTGATGCATGATGTTGATGTGATGATGATGATGATGATGATGATTAAAGGCATCTAAAAACACGCCAAGATAAAGTGGATGGCTCTACAAGTTTTTACTGACACCAGATTAAACAACCCATTGTTATATTCTGTGAAGTGAATCCTTTATCAACCGATTTGATTAATTTCACATTGCCCATGAAATCAGATTCATCCACGGTCAAAATTCTATTTTCAAGAATGAATTATCTCTGAAAATTGTATTTAATTAAAAAATTCAAACGCTACACCACGACAACCCATATGAAAAAGATCTTGACTCCTGTCAGTCTCTATTGTAATATGGTGTATCGTGGCATCATCAGTGAGTTCCGTGTGTAGGATTTGTTTAAAGTTCGTCGATTAATTGATTAAATATTTTAGGTTTGAAACGAATGCTCAGTATGTATGATTGCGATTTCGGCTTTAGAGCAAGATCTGCCTTGCAAGCAGTTGCAAGCCGTTACAAGGCAAGGGTTTTTGTAGGTTCGCGGTTCGAAATCAAGTCCGTCCTTCGAATTCGGTTATTTTCATTTGAAATTAAAAAATTGTAACGAGGTATCAAATAAAGCGCGTCACCCTATATGAACACGTATAATATGTTAAAATCCTTTTTTAAGTTATGCGTATCTTTAAAAATTTTTTGTTGTTAATATTACACGTATGAAGGAAATAAATATTAAAGTTGTTAAACACAAAATAAGACCATTTGTACCGCGGGAAAGCACAATGGGGGATTATTGATATACAAAATTGCTGTTAAAACCCATGAATGTAAGCTTAAAACGCAAGAAGTATGGCCTATGCTGATTAAAGTGACATTCCCTTAAGTAAGGCAGGGACGGGAAGTTGTGTAATTTGTTACTCAGATGAAACATCTGATTTGTACATATATTGTGTACAAGTTTAGTTTCAATCATTAGGTAATTGAAATGACAGGCAATTAGGTTAAGCATGAAATCATCTTTCTAATAGTACGCATACAATCTTAGCAAAAGTGTTGGAACACTTTATAGGGCCTACTTCAAAATTCCCCCCTCTCCCCCTGGACAATGTTGAATCCTGAAATTTTGTTCTGCCAACTACAAGAACCCAACAGTGATTGGTGGGATAGGGAGGGGTGCATGATAGAGAATGCTCCAAGCATCCCAACCCAAGTTGACATGATTTCCTATATATTCTCTTTAGAGAAATACGGCAAAATAATCGGGGCAAAGAGAGCAGTCGTGTTCCAAAAGATTTTGGCTAAGATTGTGGTCTGCGAAGTGAAAAAAAAAACCATCTAATTTGACATTTGTCTAATAACTTCTTAATATGAAGCTATTACAACGAAAATTTCAGGTGCACATAAAATAACATACTGGCTTACGTCATGGGCAGAAAATGAAATCGGCGGTCAACTGAGGGAAGGTCAATAAAAATGTTATAGGAGCATTTTTGGGCTCAAAGTCGTCCATTATGTTTTTTTTAAGGACACAGTGAAAAGCTCTTAATTTAATGGGTGTTAATACTAAATGAAAATCGAAATAGTTAAACATAATCAATAACCTTCCACGATGGTATGTTACAGGAGCAATTATATTACACGTGATTACGCAATATAAGCAAGACAACTCCAAGACATCCTGGCGAACCTTCTGCATTGGGGAGAATGATATAGGCATGAATTAAACAGTAGCGTAGTGGATTTCATTGGGGGAGAGATGATATGATGATGATGATGAGATGATGAGGATGACCTACGACGCGAACGACGATGACAGTGTGCTCTCCGCGGTACAAAGTGTCTTATTTTGTGTTTAACAACAATCTTATTTATAGTGTAAATAGGTTACAATAAATACAATGTAGTAGACACGTAAACTAGAAAAAAAATGAAAATTTTTAAATGTTCAATAAGTTTCATATAAGGTTATGCGCTTATGGGATACATAGGGTAGGCTTTACATTTTAAATGAAAATAACCGGAATTCCCAATGGCAGGACTTGCTTTCGAAACGCGACGAAACTTCCGCTTATAAGGCGATCTTTGCCTCTACGCCAATTCGTTCTTTACATATCGTTGATGATGATGGTGATGATGAGATGATACATGATGAGGATGGTGATGATGACGAAGACGCGACGACGAAGATGAGATGATGATGATGCTGATGATGATGATGATGAGTTGATTAAAGGCATCTACAAACACGCTAAGATAAAGGGGTATGGCTCTACAAGTCTTACTGAAAACAGTTGTAACCAACCCATTGTTATACGTGAAGTGATCCTATATCAACCGATTGATAATTTCACATTGTCATTGACATCGATAATCCACGGTAAAATTCTATTTTCAAGAATGAAATTTATATCTGAAAAGTGTTCTTAATTAAAAAACAAAAGCGATACACCTACGACAAACTATGAAAAATGATCTGACTCCGGTCAGTCTCTATTGTTATATGGGTATCGTGGCATCATCATTGATTTTACGTGTGTAGGATTGGTTTACCGTTCGGTTCGATAATTGATTTAAACATATTTAGGTTGAAACGAATGATCAGTATGGTAATGAAGCGATTTGGCTTAGAGGCAAAGGTCTCGCCTGCAAGCAGTAGGTTCGCGGTTCGAAAATCACGTCCATTCCCTTGTCGGAATTCGGTTATGTTAATTTGAAATTAAAATTTAACCTATGTATCAAATAAGCGCGTAAACCCTATATGAAACGTATTGAATATGTTAAACTCCTTTTTTTAAGTTAGAGTATTTTACTTAATGTTTAAAATTTTTTGTGTTAATATTACCGTATGAAATAAATATTAAGTTGTTAAACACAAATAAGACACTTGGGCCGCGGAAAAGACACACTGGCATATTGAATACAATTGCTGTTAAACCCTTGAATGTAGCTTAAAACGGCAATGAAAGTAGGGCCTATGCTGATTAAAAAAGTGACCATTCCTTAAGTAAGGCAGGGAGGAAGTGTAATTTGATACTCAGATGAAAAATCTTATTTGTACCTATCTTGTGTACAAGTTTCGTTCAAATCATTATGTTAATTAAATGACAGGCACTTCAGTTAAGCATGTGAAATCATCTTTCTATTAGTACGCATACAATCTTAGCCAAAATTGTTGGAACACTTTTATAGGCCCTAATTCAAAATTCCCCCCCTCCCCCCTGGACAATGTTGAATCCGGAAATGTTGTTCTGCCACCCTACAAGAACCCAACATTGATTGGTGGGGATAGGGAGGGGTGCTATGGATAGAAGAATGCTCCAGCCTCCCCAACCCAAGTGACATGATTTTCCTATATATCTTTTAAGAGAAATGCGGCGGCAAAATAATCGGGTGCAAAAAGCGCAGGTCGTGTTCCAAAATTTGGGATAAGATTGTGTCTGCGAAGTGAAAAAAATCATTAATTTAATTTTGTCCTCTACTTCTACTTATGACAGCTATTACAACGAATTTTCAGGGGGCCAATAAATAAACCATACTGGCTACGTAAGTGCCTGGAAAATGAAAATCGGCGGTCAACCTAGGGAATGGTTCAATAAAAATGTTCTCGTAGCATATTTGGGCTTAAAACCGTCCATATAGACAGGAAAAGGCTTGAATTTAATGGGTGGTTAAATAATGAAAAAGAATAGTAAAAGCATAAATCAATAAAACTTCCACGATGTTACAGGAGCAATATATTGCACGTGATTACTTCAAGATCAAGCACGGAAAAACTCCAAAGCATTCATGAGCACTTCTGCATGTGGTTAATGGAATATAGGCATGAATTATTAAACAGTAGTGGATTTCATGTGGAGAGATGATGATGATGATGATGATGATGTGATGGATGTGATGACGACGACGACGACGATGACAGTGTGCTTTCCGCGGTACAAAGGTTTATTTTTGTGTTTAACAACTTAATATTTAGTTCATAAGTGTAAAAATAGTTACAATTAAGTACAATTTAGTAACACGTAACACTAGGAAAAAAAAAAAATGAAAATTTTAACAGGTTCATTACCGTTTCATATAGGGGTTATGCGCTTTATGATGATCAAGGGTAAAGCTTACCTTTAAATGAAAATAACCGAATTCCCAATGGAAGGACTTGCATTCGAACCGCGAAAATTCCGTTTATAAGGCGAGATCTTTTGCTCTACGCCAATTAGCTCTTTACATATCGGGTTGATGATGATGGTGAGTTAGGATGATGATTACATATGATGATGATGATGAGACGGACGACGACGACGACGACCGATGATGATGATGATATGATTGATGATGATGATGATGATGATGTGATAAAGGCATCTACAAAACACGCCAAGAAAATGTGGGTATGGCTCTACAGTTTATGAAAACAGAGATGTAACAACAAAACCCATGTTATACCGTGAGTGATCCTTATCAACCGATTGATAAATTTCACCTGTCCATGATTTATTTCGTAATCCCGGGTAAAATTCTATTTTCAAATGAAGTATCTCTGAAAATTGTCTTAAGTTAAAAATCAAAACGCTACACCACGAACAAAACCATATGAATGAAAGATCTTGACTCCGTCAGTCTCTATTGTATATGGTTGTATCGTGGATCATCATTGATATTTACGTGTGGAGGATTTGGTTTACCGTTCGTCGATTATTGATTTAAACATATTTTAGGTTGGAAACGAAGACAGTATTAATGAGCGATTTGGCTTCTTAGTAGGCAAAGGTATTCGCCTTGCAAGCAGTAGGTTCGCGGTGCGAAATCAAGTCCGTCCATTTCGAATGGTTTATTTTCATTGAAATTTAAAAATTTTAACCTAGGTATCAAATAAAGCGCGTCACCCTATATGAAACGATTTAATATGTTAAAATCCTTTTTTAAGTTAGCGTTATCTTCTAAAAATTTTTGTTGTTTAATATTTACACGTATGAAAAAACTATTAAAAGGTTGTTTTTTAAAACACAAAATAAGACATTTGGGCCGCGGAAAGCACACGGCATATTGCATACAATGCTGTTAACCCAATGAATTGTAAGCTTAAAATGCGATGAAAGTATGGCCTATGCTGATTGAAAAGTGACCTTCCCTTAATAAGGCAGGGAGGAGAAGGTATTTGATTACTCAAGAGGAAACATCTTATTGTACTAGATTGTGTACAAGTTTTTCGTTTCAAATATCATTTATGTAATGAAATGACAGGCATAAGTTAAGCAATGAATGAAATATCTTCTAATAGTACGGCATTACAATCTTAGCCAAAAGGGTTGGAACACTTTTATAGCCCCTACTTCAAATTCCCCCCTCCCCCTGGACAATGTTGAATACTGAAATTTTGTTCTGCCACCCTACAAGAACACAACATTGTGCAGTGGTGGGGATAGGGAGGGGTGCATGGATAGAGAATGCTCCAAAGCTCCCAACCCAGTTGACATGATTTCCTATATATTCTCTTTAAGCGAAATGCGGCAAATAATCGGGGCAAAAGAGCAGGCGTGTTACAACACAATTTTGGCTAAGATTTGTCTGCGAAGTGAAAAAAACAAATCATCTAATTTACATTTGTCCTCATAATCTTAATTAGGACAGCTATTACAACGAAAGTTCAGGTGCACATTAAAATAAACATACTGGATTACGGTCATTGCATGGAAATGAAATCGGCGGTCAAAGTAGGGAATGGTCAATAAAAATGTACTCGTAGCATATTTGGGCTCAAAGCCGCCTCCATATAGACAGGATAAGGCTCTGAATTTAATGGGTCGTTGTTAATAATAAATGAAAAAGTAAATAGTAAGTTAAAGCATAATCATAAACTTCCACGATGTTTTACAGGAGCAATATATATACCACGTGATTACTCAATATAGCAAGAAAATCCGAGAAATTCATGGCGCCCTTCTGCATTGGTTATAATGATATGGGCATGAATTAAACAGTAATGGATGTCATGTGGAGAGATGTGATGTACCTGATATTGATGATGATGATGCGACGACGAACCGACGATGGGATGATATGATGATGATGATGATGATGAGGATAAAGGCATCTACAAAAACGCAAGATAAATGGGTATGGCTCTACAAGTTTTACTGAAACACAGATGTAAACAAACCCATTGTTATACGTGAAGTGATCCTTATCAACGATTTGATACTTTCACCTTTTCCATGACATCGATAATCCACGGTAAAATTCTATTTTCAGAATGAATTATCTCTGAAAATTGTTCTTTAATTAAAAATCAAAACGCTACACCACGACAAACCATATGAAAAAGCTCTTGACTCCTGTCAGTTCTATTGTTAATTATGGTGTATCGTGGCATCATCTTGATTTACGTGTGTAGGATTTGGTTTACCGTTCGTCGATTCATGTTTAACTATTTTAGGTTTGAAACGAATTAGCAGTATGTAACGAGCGATGCTTAGAAGGCAAAGATACGCCTTGCAAGCAGTCGGTTCGCGGTTCGAAATCAAGTACTTCCCTTTCGAATTCGGTATTTCATTTGAATTTAAAATTTACCTAGTATCAAATAAAGCGCCGTCGTAACCCTATATGAAACGTATAAATATGTTTAAAATCCTTTTTTTAAGGTTAGCGTATCTTCTTAAAAATCTTTTTGGTGTTAATATTTACGTATTGAAATAAAATTAAGTTGTTAAACACAAATAAAAAACACTTTGGCCGCGGAAAAGCACACTGGCAATTGCATACAATTGATGTTAAACCCATAATGTAGCTTAAAACGCAAGAAACGATGGCCTATGCTGATTAAAAGTGACCATTCCATAAGTAAGGCAGGAGGAAGTGTAATTTGATACTCAGATGAATCATCTTATTTGTACCTATATTGGTACAAGTTTCGTTTCAATATCATTTATGTAATTGAATGACAGGCAATTAAGTTAAGCATGAACTCATCTTTCTAATAGTACGCATACAATCTTAGCCAAAAAGTGGTTGGAACACTTTTAGGCATACTTCAAAATTCCCCCCCCTTCCCACGGACAATGTTGAATCCTAGATTTTGTTCTGAAACCCCCCTACAAGAACCCAACATGATGGTGGGGAAGGGAGGGGTGCATGGATTGAGAATGCTCCACGCCTCCCAACCCAAGTTGACATGATTTCCTATATATTCTCTTTTAAGAGAAATGCGGCAAATAATCGGGGCAAAAGAGCAGTCGTGTTCCAACAATTTTGGCTAAGATTGTATTGCCGAAGTGAAAAAAAAACAAAATCATCTATTTTACATTTGTCCTCATAACTCGTATTATGACACTATGGACAACGAAATTTCTCAGGTGCACTAAATACAACTGGCTTTACGTCAGTGCATGGAAAATGAAAATCGGCGGTTCAAATTCGGGAATGGTCATAAAATGTACTCGTAGCATATTGAGCTCAAAGTCGTCCATTTAGACAGGAAAAGGCTCTCGAATTAATGGGTGTTAATACTAACTGAAAATATAAATAGTAAAAGCATAATCAATAAACTTCCACGATGATACAGGAGCAATATATTTACCACGTGATTATCAATATAAAGCAAGAAAAACTCCAAAGACATTCATGGCGCACCTTCTGCGTTCGTTATAATGGATATAGGCATGAATTAAACAGTAGTGGAATTCATGCGAAGAGATGATATTATGATGATGATGATGATGATGATACTGATGATGGCGCGACGACGACGAGACAGTTTGCTTTCTGCGTACAAAGTGCTTATTTTGTGTTTACCACTTAATATTTATTTCATAAGTGGAACTAGTTACAATTAATACAATTTATAAGACACGTTAACTAGAAAAAAATTAAATTTAAACATGTTCATCTGTTTCAGATAGGGTTATGCGCTTTATGTGATACATAGTGTAAGCTTACCAATTTTAAAATGAAATAACCGATTCCAAATGGCAGGACTTGCTTTCGAACCGCGAAACTCCCGCTTATCATGGAGATCTTTGCCTCTACGCAATTCGCTCTTTAACATATCGTTGATGATGATGATGATGAGATACATGAGATAATGATGACGACGACGACGACGAGGATTATGATAATGATGATGAGATGATTCAATGCATCTACAACACCCAGATAAATGTGTATGGCTCTACAGTTTTACTGAAAACATATTTAAACACCTCCATTGTTATACGTGAGTGATCCTTTATTGACCGATTCGATAATTTCACCTTGTCCATGACATCGATAATCCACGTAACATTCTATTTTCAAGAATAACTTATCTCTGAAAATTTTGTGTCTTTAAATTAAAAATCAAACGTTATCAAAAACACCACACAAACCATATGACAAAGATCTTGACTCTGTCAGTCCTCTATTGTTAATATAGTGTATCGTGGCATCATCATTGATTTACGGGTGTAGGATTTGGTTTACCGTTTCGTCGATTCATTGATTTAAACATATTTTAGGTTTGGAAACGAATGATCAGATGTACGGGGCCTTATTTTGGCTTAGAGGCAAGATCTCGCCTTGCAAGCGTAGGTTCGCGGTTTTCTAAATCAAGTCCTCCTTTCGAATTCGTTATTTTCATTTTAAATTAAAACTTAACCTGTTATCCAATAAAGCGCGTAACCTATATGACCATTTCACATACTTAAAATCCTGTTTTTTTTTTTCAAGTTAGCGTATCTTCTAAAATTTATTTGTTGTTTAATATTTACACTATGAAATAATATTAAGTGTTAACACAAAAAAGACACTTTGTGCCGCGGAAAGCACACTGGCATATTGCATACATTGCTGTTAAACCCATGAATGTAGCTTAACACGCAATGAAGTATGGCCTATGCTGATAAAGTGACATTCCCTAAAGTTAAGCGGGAGGAACTGTAATTTTTGGATACTCAGATGAAAACTCTTATGGTCCTAATTGTGTCCAGTTTCGTTTCAATATCATGTCTCTAATTGAAATGACAGGCAATTCAGTTAAGCATGAAATCATCTCTCTAATAGTACGCCTACAACTTAGCAAAAGGTTGGAACACTTTTATAGGCCTATTCAAATCCCCCCTCGCCCCCCTTGACCA
>JAMKCH010073189.1:0-13922 GCA_023653785.1 Ophioderma brevispina | reverse complement strand
AATATGTTTAATTATTGAAAAAAGATATCAAACATGCCTGACTTTTTAGAATGAGCATTTTGAGCACTTTTTGGCCATAACTTCAGAAGTCACACCATGACCAACCTAATTTTGCTCTCCCATGACCAAACAACCAATCTAGCGAAAGTGAACAATTCGCTTGTTGGTTAGGTTGTGTGTCCAACCTAAACAAAAAATATGATTCCCCTTTACTATATTTGTTTTGTCATGGGGCAAACGAAGTTCGGTCACGTGTGTGACTTCCAAAAGAATGGCCTTTTTTAGGGGTCTACATTGGTAAAAATCGACAACGTGCGACAAGCGCGACACAGCCTTTCTTATCCCCGCGAACTTTCGACATGCAGTCTCTTATGAGCGATGGACATTGTCCAAAAATAACTGTTATCGTTCGACACGTGACTTTTGGGGGAAAATTTCAAACCGACGTACGACTTTCATAACTTCCCGTATGCCTTTGACAAACGCGACAGCCCAGTCTAGGGACGTACGAAAAATACCTTCAAAAACGCGATCTTCCCGGGTGGCCTGCTGAGAGTCTTTTAGTTTTAGTTAATCCTCAAGACAGTATCAGTGATTGAGTTAACATTTTTTTTAATAATCGGTTTAATAATTCATCTCTAGACTATAAATGAAATTGTTGTATTAAACTTCACTGCCCGGCAGCTTGCCCAGCCCGCTCCTTCCGCCGCCATGATTTATCTGTTTTCAGTCATATGAAAATGACAAATTTGACAATTACAACACCAAAACCATCATTTATTTAAGAGACAAAATCTAGGTTTATGTTTTTTTATGATTTTTTAAGATAATTTGTACTTTTTAAACTTTTTTACACCTGTTTTGTTTTTTGGTTTTACTTCTAATTAACATATGCAATGCTTGGATGTTCCATTCAATACATGGGGTAAACTCAGCCTGAGAAAAAGCTTGTACAATCATCTTTAATCGTGCCTATTTACTTACGCCATAAATAATTAGTGATAAATATTACTGTGAATAGACCCAACAAAAATCGAGAATTTTAAGATTCGACTCTGTTTTTGAGTCAAGTTTTTATTTACAACTTGATTACCTCCTTTGATCGTGATAGGGATTTTTGGGAATCCCCGAAAAATCCCTGAAAACAACTCACTCCCAATTTTCATCATTGACATTTTTCAAGTAGGCCCTGCAGCTAACACTCAAACACTCACTCACACACAACTGCCATGATGAATTTCCACGTTTGCATTGCAACTTTTTGATTTCACACGGTTACTTATTTTCATTTCTTATTTTGCATAAATGAAATGAAAGGTTTGTATCATGATGCAAAATTCTTCTTTCAGGAATCCCCCTCCGCTGCAAATTTTTTATTGTAGACCAATAACGCATTGCGAACGTCGGGTTGGTCTTACTCACATACTTTGTTCTAACACCTATTAACTGCATACATGTACAATTACGGCAGAAAGAGTCTACCAGCCCATCAAATGCATTAGCACCACAAAATCAATCCACGCACGTGTATTGAAGACATTTAATAGGGCCGTCTACTCATCCGGGTCACTTGCCATGCTTAGCCGGTTATAATCGGCCCTCGTTGCGCAGTATTACTCCGCGACACACAACACCGCGCGTACTTTCTCTAATAACTCTGAATCTTAGTTCGTCGCAGCCCTTGTTCATCGTAGGTGATCAACAACGTGTGTTTCTCCGAGCCATTTGGCGTTTGCACCCGTTATGAACCATTTTTCTTTGGATGTTTCTAGCATGCAATGAAACGAATAGGCATTCTAAAATGTGCATGTTCTTTCCTAACTAGCGCTACCATTCCAGTCTCTTGCTATCACTGGTTCCAGGTAAAAATTTGGCGCATTTTTTTTATGCCAGTTTTACATGGCGGTCTATGGTAAATCAATCACCTCCCATACCTCAAAATGGCCGAACTGTGACGTCAGCGTAGACAGCCCTATTTACCGATGTCTGCCTCTAACATCTGATATAAATATCAATTTTTTAAATTAATGTTACATTTGTGCAAAACCCCTCTAAATAGAGCACTGATTTTTTGGAAAAACTAAAAAAATTTAATTGTTCAAAAAGACATCGAATGTTGAGGAATTAATTTTTTCGTGCTTAGCACTTGACTACATAATCGACCAGGTGCACATTGCACATTTTTTTGTTTAAAAAAATTTTCGCAAACTTGTTTGTTGCTCGTCTTTACACAAGTCTAAGCCTTAGGCTTAACATTGTCAGACTTCAAATTGTACCCAAATAGCTCCAAAACTGGCGATGATTAATTTAGTCCTGAACTGCTCACGGCCGATGCAAGAGGATTTCCTAAAAGAGAGGTACTGTACGTACTTAACCGGTACGTTTCCTATAGGTGGTGAACAAAGTGATAAGTTAAATTTTTCTCGCAACTGGATTCTAGCTGCTTCTCCACATTTTCAAGCTCAAATTGGAGTAATAATGCTACCTTATCATACATCTCATAAAAAAGCATTGCCAACAAATCGCTGCGGCAATAGCGTTCTCTAATGCGTTTTTCCTGGACCCATTTGTACGCAGAAAATACAACATGCGTCTATGCGAGTCCAATAAATGTCGACATCCGATGGCACACCATATAAAAGAGTCAACACGCGACACATTGAGCTGGGGCTAAAAGGCACCGCGACACACCAAGTGTGCTTAAATCGCGACACGGCGACAGCCGGGTTAATTTGGCAGACGCATGTAGTACCCCTTTTTTTGTTTTGCCCCATTTTATCTGATGCACTATAAAACCCTTAAATGCAGGCTTGAAAATAGAAATAAAATGCTGATGTTTAAAAGCTATGCATGCGTCTTGTGAGACACACATTTTTACAGGGGGGGGTCGGACATCACCCTCACCAGCAACGCAAATTCAAACGCATCAACTCCAGGTGCTAGTCTGTTTCAAAGATCTTAATGGTAGGAGGGCGCTCTGACGCATATCGAACGGTTACACACAGACTGGACTAAGACTAGGCCTGGTCCACGATATTTTAATCACGAATGACCGTTATTGGAATTACACTATTTTGCAGCGGGTTTTGAATCCACTATCCCGGACGGATTTTGAAGTCATATTTTTTTCTTAATTTATCATGATATTACTAGATGCTTTTGAACAAAGGTTTAAGAGATATTTTTTTTAATGGCACTGGACTAGACTTCCATAGTAAATGCACTTAGTGGCAGTTCCCCAATTATGACCGTTTGGAAATCCCCAATGCCCAAAAACGAGCAGATCGATGTCCTACACCCCTGCCTTTTTAGGTATAAAGGATTGAATCACAAATGATACAGGGTAATGAAATAAATAAACTTAAGGAGAACCTGTACTAAGATATTATTTATATATATACGCTAGCAAAATAATTACTGAACACATATCGAGGGTTCATGGAAAAAACAGCTGAAACTAACCATAAAATGAATAAAAAGCGATGTTCGTCTGACTATGTGCTATTTGAAATTCGCTGTAGGTATATGGGATATATATGTGTGTTAGCAATACGGCCGGCACAGTAGCATCATACAACTTCACCGTGATACTTTCATTATTGCACTTTATTCCATAATGAAAAATATGTTACAAATGATGGCACTAACTCGCTCGTAGTAACAGTGACTGAGCAATATCCACTTCCCAGAAAAAATAGGTGCCAAGTACATGTTGTGTAATTTATTTCAATCAGATTGAATTAAACCAGACACCAAAAACAATTAGAATTGTCGGATACAAAAATTGACAAGATTATAGTATAGAAAAGCACCCTCCCTAGGAATTTCCATGTCTAGGTTGAAAGCACCCTGAACTTATTTGTGGATATTAGATTGTACAACAGCATTGAAGATTGATACAAGTATCTACTTCGTAGAGCATTAATAGGAATTCAAATTCTCCGATTATGATACCATGAGCTCCTGTAATGTGTAAAACAATGCTAACATGGACTACATACATGATTCTGATTAGAACACAGCTGTACCTCACTGAGGTAGAATATTTATTAAGGTCAAGAAGTAAATACACAAACACTTTGGAATAGTGTATCATGAATTTATTAAAGAGGCATTCATGACCTGGGGTGAAATGGTTTTATCATCCCGTAGTTTCTTAAAAATGTTACGATTTTATTATCACTGTGCTCGAGTATTTGTAAACCTGTCTAGTCTTGGCAGTGGAGTCACTGCACTGCAAGAATTTTTTAACTGTCCATAGCAAAAATTACAACACATTATGTGGTGTTGGCATGGGAGCAAATACATTACTAAATCATAACACACAGTTGTGGTTCATATGAATTTTGAATTTAATGTTCATTAATATATTTGTCATCATATACAAGTACCAAAGGAATTATTCTGTGCAAGTGGACCATCTTGTGAATAATAGTTAAGGTAAGGAATGAAAGTTTAAGATTGATCCGCACCCGCCTATGCTCCAAAACCTGCCACCGAAAATTTTCATTATTAAAAAAATGAATATATTTGCATATAAAATTCCTCTCATCACAACAAAAATCAAGTATCAAATCATCAAACAGCGTTAAAAGAGTACAAGTACCAAAAACAACATGACCAATAATAGTACATGCATGCAGGGCTGGCCTCTGAACATAACAAAATTCTATCCTTGGCACTTGTTGATGTGATTAATCCTTCAGCTGTCTGCGCAACCGGTGAAAAATACATAATGAAAAAAAGCCTCATGCCATTTGAAAAAATGTCTGGATGCAAATCTAAAACTTTAATTCTCATGGCCTAATGGCATTCAAATCGGCCCTCTTAAAAGAAAAAAAACAGGCCATGTCATCCAATAAGCATCCTCTTGAAAAGAACCCTCCAAAATTAGACTAAGACATAGGCTCAGTAAAGACCAAGAACTTGCTAGAGCATGTCAGGGCCATTGAATACGGTTTCTTGTACACGACAAGCGAAAAACTTTTGAACCTCTTTTGTTAAAAAACCGAGCACACATGTCAGTGATTTTCGTCTGTTAGCTCCATGCCAACAGTAATAGTTTAACTTCGCATTCTCTGTTCACTTCGACTACAACTTGTAACCAGAGACGACTTGTAACTGATAAAATCAATCCCGTCAAAACAATGGCTACTTCAATTCTCCTTTAACAAGTTTGGTTAAAGCTGCACATTTAGGCACACACACTTGGATCGGTGTTCTCAAATTGATGTTCTCAAAATGATGTAATTAAGTCCAAACTGCAAGTGAATTTAATTCAAATTTGGTGTGCTCTATCCCCAACTTTGAATATTGATATTAACAAGGAAAACAAGAGTTTTCAACAACTCTCATACTTTGTCCTCACTAATGCCCCTCTTTAAATAATAATAATGAAGAGAACCATGACAGAAACATCTGCCTATATCACATTCATCTTGTATTTTCCCTGATATACGTTGTCTTGAGTTATCCTCCGTAAAAGTGTAATCTACCTTGAGTGCAACTGATCTCTGAAAACCTGCAAATGATGTTGATGCACAATCCAAACTAAACAAGCTCAATAGAAAACACAAAAATGGGTTATAACCTGAACAACGCATCATGAATACGCTAGAGATGGTAATATTACAGACATGTGTATGAAATGCATATTGCATGTGCAGAGGTGGTAGAATTGAGTGTTTTCCAGAGAACTTCTGACATTTCAGGTAAAGAGGGAACTGCTCATGATGTAAGTTGTTGGCCGCCGACTGCCTACTGCCCAGGCCTGTAGTAGCTAGGATATTACATGTACCATGATCGCTATAAGCTTCTTTAGCTGCTGCCCCTGATTTTGTCTGTGGTGTAATGTTATGAGAGGTGTTTGGCTGCACATTGGCGGTGTGTAATTTAAATTCCCTACAACACTTGGGCATTTTGCAAACAGGACACGACCCTCTTTTTATTCTTACATCTATGAGGCAGGGACTCTCAAATATTGAATTGTCAATAAATTTAGTGTATGTCAATGAGTTCTTTCTATGTGTACTTTACATTACTATCCTTTGGAATAGACAATTACGAACACGTTTTTGGGTGCCACACCTGGCTAATGTCGTTTCTGAGGTACACTGATTTGATAATACTGCCCTCGTTTTCCAAATATGAAATCCCAGCAAATTAAAAACAAGACAAAAGCCCGTCAAAGATTTAATTATAAATCAATTGGAATGGCCCAAGGCTAATCATTTTTACAAAATTATCTCCAGATTTTCTTTGCTCTCGCATCTTATACTGGGTGAAATACTTATGCTTGTAGTGTTGAACAAGTCACAATTTATGGTGAAAGTCATGAGGGTTTTTAACTTTGCACAAAATGAAATTTTTGTGGCTTTTTTTTGGGATTAGAGAAAATAAGTTACCCTCGAGAGATGTGTTACAAGTACCAACCATGTTAGCTGAGTTATATTCTAAAAGTACATTTCAGTAATATACAACTGTATAGGAATAGACATAATTTCAATAATCACATGAAAAGTTTCCATTTCATTTCCTTAGAGAACATGATACATGTAATTTTCAATAAATTTTGTAGGAACGGTACATTAAATGTTTATGGTTTGGGCCATTAAGGTATCACACACACACACACAAGACAATTTCCCAATTCTAAATGGAAAATAAATTGAACATTCAGTAGAAATATTACATTAATGTATGTTAAATTTACCTCACACGGACTATGATAGTTCCACATCCACTCATTTTGTAATGACTTTTATGAAGTATGTCCACACAGCAAATGGCAGATGAAAAAGTATCCACTTTGGTTATTGTGGCTTTTTACCTGTTTGGTCAGGTGACGAAGATAAACATTTCGCAATTCATTATTTTTAATTTTCCTGAGGCGGCACATCATCATATGATTTCTTACCACTGCCAGATTTATGTTCTTATAAGTCTACATTACATCTATTCATCACACACATATTTCCTTCAAAATGTAACTCAAGGCAGATGTTTACAAAGTCCCGTCCTGCTAAGGGTGTTTTCCACGTATATGGGAATATCTTCTAACAGTTTTCTTCAATTTCCTCAAATAGTGGTCAATTGGTTTTGAAAGGTGTGTGGCTGCCTTTTAAAAAAGTCTTCAAGAAGAAAACTAAAATAAATTCAAATTTTGGCTGGCAAGTCAATTTTGACTTATCCTAAACAATTAATTGCTCAATAAAGTTTGGCAACAATGGTAAACCTAAAGAACCACTGACGTTTCCTGCCAAGGTACCCAATTTGGCTATTCTCTGATTTCTGAACAAATTCTTAACACGAGCCTCAATGGAGGCCGTAGCTTCGCCGTACAACAGCACTAGATATTATATTTTTGGACTACATTCCATATCCAGACTTAAGATCTATTTTAGATCTATATCTGTAGGCAAAACACTTTGATTTTTTTCACCAATGACCTCACCACAAACCTCTATATGTCATCTGACCTCTAACCTCCACACATGATCACTTCTAAGGAATAACTTTGAACAACTTTGGTGATACCGCATTTCTGTGATCAAGCATTTTTGAGCATCTTTAACATTTACCTCAAAGTGCCTATAGATGACCTATGACCTGTTTATCCCTGCATCCCAACATGACCATCCCTCACAGATTATTCTGAGCAACTTATAAATTAAACAAAACTACACACCTATCGGAAGATAGCTCTAATAATCTACGCATATTGCCTTCAGGCTATCTCTAAGATAATTCCAACTTCTCTACAGAATACCTTTAAAGTCCATTCTCTCAATCTCAGTCCATAGTAAGAGTAATGCACTATAACTCTTATAAGGCAGCATCCAAAGCTTCATATTTTGGGCATTCTAGCGAAGAATTTTATTTCTCACACTCCTCTGCACATTCTCAGAATTTTTCTTATGAAAATATGCCCAGGGAAAAGCAGACAAAAATAAAAGCACACAGACGTCAGTTACTTCTGCCCCATGGTGTTGCCTTACAATGCATGGGTCTTGTTAAGTTTGCTTTACGGGCCAATATGTTTGTTTTCAATAACAAGTCCTTAAAACCTGATCATCAAATCTGTAGTCCATACATCATCTGAGGGCAGGCCACGAAACATTCTGCAAAGTGCATGACAAAAAGTAAAAAACAGGAGTAATTGGGCTGATTAGGGCAAGTACTCTCTTTTATGCGCTTACGGGATAAAATACACCACAGTCCTTGGACCGCTAGTGTCGCCTGCCATCCCAGTTTGACGCCCTTGGCCTTGATTGTGGGACTTTGGACCTCATAAACAAATGAATGGTTTTCCATAAACCACGTTTGGTTCCAATCAAACTTCAACTTTTCAATTGCGGTCAATTTTTAACTTTTTAGCTTTCTTTACATTTGACCTCACATGACCTTGACTTGGCCATGTGACCGTTGACCACTCAACAAAATGAGGGATCCAATGTTTTCACCTATGACTAAGTTGGTTTATATCCCATCAAAGTTGATGCGGATAATTACAGGCAAAATTTTAGGCCCAATTTCTCAACAGACAACCGACTACACATCATCAACAGACACATTGGAACAAAGTGAATCCCTGTGTCTTCCTGCCTTAAGGCAGGCGACATCAAAAAATTGGTCCCGGCACATGTACTAGCATACTAATTGTACAGCATTATAATCTGCCTAATATTAGTTGGCTTTGGGAAAATACATGTAAATATTATTTACTAAGAAATAGATGCTATAAAATTTCAAAAGGTGATATGAAGACTGCAAATAGTCAATAGGTGTAACTATATGTATTGATATCCAAAACTTCACCAAAGGTCTCATATAAATATTTTTCGTACACAACCTTATCTTGACTAAACTGCAGCTAGCAGTGACCATTAAAGATAAATCATTGACTTGCTAATCAGAGAATTGAAAAGATTATCAAAAATCAAATTTTTTATACAGTCGTACCAAATATAGGTGCACTACTTGCCCTGCAAGTATAAGACCAAAAGAAACCTCATATTTTTAGTGATTGCTGTCTGTTACAGCAACATACTGTGGACACACAATTTGACTGGAGATCATTTCTTTGAATATTGCCGTTTCTTCCTTTTCCTGTCAATTTTTAAGTGGTAACACATATTAATAAATTCGACAGACTTGTACTAGGGAATTCAACATGTTCAAGTGGTTCATCCAATCACCCCCAACAACGATGTCATCCCATGGCGTTCGCTTATTGTTATCCTGCGAGGGCAGCTTTAGCCGCCCGGCGGGAAAAATCCGCGGACGCATCGGATGCAGAATTGTTGATTTGTGATGATTGATGAACCACTCTGTAACTGTTTGAATCCCTTTAAACAACTAAATATGTATGAAACTTATTAATATCGTGTATCAAGGAACCTAATTATTCTCACTTTAACCTAAACTGTTCCCATTTCGACAAAAGCTTTCCTAGACTATATTTTTGTTTTTTTCAAAAATCAAAGCAAATCGATAGTTTGTTTGTTTGTTGCTTTTGCAGTTTGCACCTTGTGTACTGCGCGTACTCCGAGTTATAAACGTGACGAACAGCAAGTCTACTTAAGCGTACCGCATAAATGTACTTCCGTGAACCCTGCGCCGGGCGTGACGCTCTAATTTTGCATATCAACTGTTGGTTGATAACTAATTAACAACTACGCTCCTGGTACAAAGAAGATACGTGAGTTGTGAATCCACATTCAAGCTACTCCTGCAAATTTCAAATATTTGGACCTTTTCAGGTGGATCCCTTATGTACTTTAACTACGAACCTTGATAAATTACAACAAATACACTTTGTGAACCATGTACACAAAACCCATTCATCTGTCTTACTAAGTGTTCATTTCATTTTCCATAATACCAAAGTGCCACATTGATTCCACCTACCAATGTTGTGAAAGTTTATAATGGTCGCGCTGAAAAATTAAAATCATTTTAAAATAGGAATCATAAATGGTAACATTGTCCACAATTTTACAAACACTCCACAAGAACTGCAATTTCTGGCGCCGATTTTGCAATTACATAATTTCAACATGGAAGTCAACAAATATGAAATAGGAACATCAACTCCGTTTCACTGTACGCATTTCCTCCCAAACACCTTGCTTGTTACAGACCTTATTGCATGGATTATTAGGATGCCATCGCACATCAGTGTCGATAAATTAGCCAAATTATCAATTAAATCCTTGCCAATCAAACAGACTTCGATAATTGGGTTCAACATATGTCATGCTCACGTCATACTGGTTTGGAGCAGGATATGAAGGGTGTTTTTTAAAATGTTGGTGAACATTGGTCAGTAAAATTATCATCTATATCTGAAGCAGTCTTAGTGCATATCTGCCCTTACATAAATTTTATGTAATGCTATATATTCCAAATTTACAACTACTATGTGTCTGTCATTTTGGTTTTTGGCCTTGGTATTTCTTCTCTTTTTTTTCGCAACTTATCTTTTTCACTGCAGAGCATATTCGTATTTCACATATATTTAGAGAAAAAATATTCAACCCAGTTTAGTATTAAAGGTGTACCGTCCATTTACAACATATCATTTTCTCCTGTTTAATATGAAAGGTTAACTACGTACAAATAGTGTGGGTGGGTTGGTGTGTTTCCCGTAGGATTTTTCATGCTAAAATTGATTTTGTTGTGTTTGGGTTCAATAAGAACCTAAACCTTTCAGAAAATGATGGTGTGCAAATTTTCGGACGATGCCCGTCTTCAAGTGGGGAAATGTTAGTACAGGGAAAAATTTAAAAATCGGTCAATATTGGTGTTGTTAATGTACACTACTTGTTCGTCTCCTCATAGGGTTACAAAAAATATATATTGCCTAGGTCCACACCTTTTATTAAAGCGGTATAGCCCCGTAATGGTTCAGGTCACCCTGGGGTAAATTCCCGATGTTGTTGAAAGTGTGTCAAATGATTCCTTGTGTCATACTGAAAAGAATGCATTTTAATATGATTTTTTGATATCCCCATTGGCGACATCCAGGGAAAGTTCTGGTGACTCCCATAACGCATGTAGACCCTTGTGACATTTTGCTATAGGATGTAATTAAGCCAACCAATGTTCACACACTGTAAAATAATAACATTTTTTGATCCTGTGAGACAATACAAGCAACTTATCACCATTTTCAACAACATCTGATTTGGGTAATTTTCCCCAGGAATGACCTTCACCATTATGGGCTATAGCGCTTAACTAAAGTCGGACCAAGGCAAATATATACTTTTTCTAATCCTTAGAGGAGCAAACATGTTATGTACAATTAAAACACAATGTGACCTCGATTTTAATTTTTTCCCTGCTAGTAACTTTCCCCGTCTTGAAGGTAGGGACAACAGTCCCGAAATTTGCACCCCATCAATTTTCTGACTGTATGGTCCCTATTAAATGAAGAACAGCAAGGAAATCAATTTTAGCACCAAATCCTACGGGAACTGTTTCATTGACAACCAACCCACACTAATCTGTTCTATACGATATTTCCATGCATACCAAAACAAGTCAGAATTTTTGTGTGGTGCAGATAGGTGAAGTCACATAACCGTATTAGGTGTTATTTAATTACTTTTATTACATTTCTGACTTTAGCTTGATTTCTCTGCTCCAAACCAATGCCAAATTTTAGGCTTTGGTTTGTAGTTCTGTTTCGGGGCAAATTATTTTGTTAGTTTGTTAGAGGCTCAAATTGGGGGTGTTGTGCAAAATTAAATTGTTCATGAATTGAAGGTTGCGTGTGGGGTGTGTCAGAGGGGGACATCAGACGGCCTTTGGACCCCGGATTGAAAAACAACAAACACTCCTCATGGTGGTTGGAAAATGGAGGCAGCGGCAGATAGGTAAAGGGATAGAGTGTGACGAGAATGGGGAGTTTGTATGGGGGGTTGCAGTTTTTCGGGTTACACAAAAAGAAGCTAGAATAGTGTACTTGTATAAACGGACTTAGAGACGAAGTCTGGGGAGTGTTGGCGCGTTGTCATTCTTCCGTAATTGTTGAGCCTCAAATCCATTTCATTCCACAAATATAGCAAAATCTGCTGTTTAAGACACATCAGTGATTTCACCGAGAGAGTCAAAAATATTTAAAATTTGCAGGAATAGCTTAAAATTGAAGAATAAGCCTGTAAAATTCACATATGTTTACCTTTTTCCAACTGAGAATTGAACCGAAAACGAAGAAAACGGCAGTTTTCAAAGATCGACTCTCCTTCAATTACGTGTATAAGTAAGTGTCCTAACGGACACAAATGACTAAAACATCCGATTTTTGATCCTGTTAGGTTGCGTTTGGCTTATATTAGCAGGGTAGTTAGGATACCTATACTTGTTACAGACATGCCAAATCTGATTTTTTGATGAATTTTTTTCGATTTCTGATTTAGCAAATCACTATAGTGGTCTTTATGTTAACCATCAATATTAGCAAAGTATGGAATAGGGGTTTTCCAATTATGCATTTTTGCTTCTACCATAAAAACTGCAAGTTTGTTTCCCACGGTACTTGATGGGGCATATGCGCAAGTGTCTGGCTGTCATATCAAGTAGAGAACACAATAGACATAAATCAGAACAAGCACCTTTAATCTGTATGAAACTGCTAGTAGCAGAATTCGACAGCCTGTATACCATTAACAATGCGGTTTCATTTTTCCCGATGGCTTGTAACACCGGGTGTAAATATGTACAGTTATTCAAGAAAGAAAAGGTGCTATTCATTTTATTTAAATGAAATCAATTGAAAGCTATGTTAGATCTTTATTTTTGGGATCATATAGGTTGCATACACTTGATTGGTTTGGACTAATTTGAAAGCATGAATAAAAAGAATTCTCAAATTTTGAAGAAAAAATACACACTTTTGACATTTAAGTGATCACAGTTGTCTGTAGGGACAAGCAGATTAATAATACATAAATATGTTCACAATCTCAAGAACATTAAATTCAACTTGTGAGTAATGCTTTTTGTCACTAATGGGAATATGACTAGAAAAAAATACTGTTTAGAATGTAATGCAACCTTAATGAAACAAACAAATCAAGACTGTAATTTGACAGATGTGTGTGGGTGCATTTGCACCGCTTCAATATTGAGTTTTTTATTTGCTCAAATAAAAGATTAAAATTAGAAAGAAAAAAACAACCACATTACTACAAAGGGCAAGTGATACCCCCTCATGACCTTATGTTTTCTCTATACTTTTTTAACACCTCTTATGTACACAAAGGCAGCATTTTATAATACCTGCCACATGTTTTGATCGAGATCTCGATCACTTGAGCACAGTAAGTGTTAAAATATTGCAACTAGCATATTTTGGAGTGCATTTTTACATTTGTGTATGAACATGAAGCTCTACCTGAATCCAAAGCTTAACCTCTCCATCTTAGAATCAGGTTAACAAACCTGCCAATAATTACATGTGGATTGACTTTGAAAATCTTGTATGAGACTCAGACACTAGAATTAGCTAATCAACTGCACATACTGTAAGCAGGCCAGTGGGAGGGAGTGGGCAAATGCCCCCAATTCCCAAAAGCCCCCAAATCCCCCTAAAAATTGTTCAAAAAGGTCAAAAATGGATTTTGCAAGGGAAGCAAGCCCAAAAAAATAGGCATTTTATTTTTTCAAAAAAAGGGTGTTTTTTTTTAACTTAAAATAAAATTTTGGTTAAAAAGGTCCACTTTTGCCAAATCTCACCACCCCTTTTTAGGGAGGGGCGAATTTGGGTTGAGGTCCCCTTATGAAAAAAAATCGCCCTCCCCTAAAAAAATCCTGGTTACGGGCCTGCGTTTAAGGTTTGTCAATCAGCATGGGGCAGACCATAATTGGTTTGAATGTAGAGTTTGGGCAGAGCATGTTCAAACAAAATGTGATTT